>JAZAVI010000170.1:0-116341 GCA_036326025.1 Chrosomus eos | reverse complement strand
AACGGGCCCCAGGTCTCAGGTCGATCTATAAAAAAACAACAAAGAAACAAATAAGACATTATTTGAAACCGGCATTTATCAAAATTTGATAAAGCAGCATTTTGGTGTTTCATAATATAATTGCCTTCCTAAAATGTCTACCTGAAAGTGAGATACTTGGGTATGTTTTTCCAACCAGCGTGCATCATAAACAATCTTTTGGAGTCTTTCGTGTGCTGCAGAGCCCTTTGGAATCCATTCTTTATTCCTGTCTTCCTCCAAAGGCCCATGTCGACAGGCCCCAAAGTACCACTCATGTACGCCAGTCACATGATACAGAACTCCTGTCCACAGATCCTGTAATAAAAATTGTATGAATTGTAAACCATGTGTACAACAAAAAACATTTGACAAACATCCTTTACACATTAGTTTATTCTAATTGCTTAGTAATATATACAGTAAATAAAAACTTACGTTGAAAGCTTCAAACGTTTCTGCTTCCTTACAGCTGTACCAAAAGTGGTTGCAAATGTCTCTGTTCCAACTCAGAAGCGGGGAACAGTCCTTCTCATGTCCGGCCTAAAAAATTGTATAGGTATAAAATAATTGTTTTCTTACCAGAGGTCAAACACATATCAATAACAGTATACATGTCACGGGGACACACAAGAAAATAGGTAGATCCAAATGCAGTATGGCAGTAGGTGTTTATTAAAGCATAATCCATCTCGTAGTCATCCAGGCAAGGTTCAAAGTCCAAGTTAGCAATCCAAATACAAATAAACAAAACCAGAAACAGGCAAGGAACACAGAAGTGTGGTGACCATATAGAATGACTCCGTGACAAGGACAGAGACAGACAGGGTATTTATGCACAGAACTAACAATGTAATTAGAAACAGCTGTGTGCAATGATGAGTGATGAGAACAGACAAAGGATCATGGGAAATGCAGTTCCAGAGTGAATGGTGACTGGAATTCACTCCAGTATGGGAAAAGAGACCTCTAGTGGACACTCAGGGAAACACTACCAGACACTGTGACATAACCCCCCCCTCTACGGAGTGGCCACCAGACGCTCCACGACATAATACAACACAACACAAGAATTCAGGAGGGAGGTGGAATGGTGGAGGATCAGGGGAGGGATGGTGGGCCAGGTCCATGATGGGAAACAGGAACAAGGGGTGAGGGCTTAGCCAATGGCCAGGGCGAAACCGAGAATCCATCGGCTGGCCAGGGCGGAGAAGACAGTCCATCGGGTGGCCAGGGTGAAGCAGACGACAGTCCTTCGGGTGGCCGGGACGGTGAAGACCCCTCGGGCGGCCGGGGCGGAAAAGACAGTCCATCGGGCGGCCAGGGTGAAGCAGACGACAATCCTTCGGGCGGCCAGGACGGTGAAGACCCCTCGGGCGGCTGGGGTGGTGAAGGCCGGGGTGGTGAAGACTCCTCGGGCGGCCGGGGCGGAGAAGACCCCTCGGGCGGCCGGGGCGGTGAAGACAGTCCATCGGGCGGCCAGGGTGAAGCAGACGACAGTCCTTCAGGCGGCCAGGACGGTGAAGACCCCTCTGGCGGCCGGGGCGGTGAAGACCCCTCGGGCGGCCGGGGCGGAGACGACCCCTCGGGCAGCCGGGGCGGAGACGACGGTTCAGGAACAAGCTCAGGCACAGGAACAGATCCAGGCTCAAGCAAAGGAACCAGCTCAGCGGCGACCATCTTGTCTGGAGACCCTGGGCTGGGGCAGACTCAGAAACAGGAACAGACACCGGCTCAGGAACAGACACCGGCTCCGGAACAGACACCGGCTCAGGAACAGACACCAGAACTGTAACGACCACAAGGACAGACACAAACACAGAAACAAACATTGGCTCTGGAACAGCAGGCGCTGGCTTCGGCTCTGGAACAGCAGGCGCTGGCTTCGGCTCTGGAACAGCAGGCGCTGGCTCCGGCTCTGGAACAGCAGACACTGGCTCCGGCTCTGCTCTGGAACAGCAGACACTGGCTCCGGAACAGCAGACACTGGCTCCGGCTCGGCTCCGGAACAGCAGACACTGGCTCCGGCTCGGCTCCGGAACAGCAGACACTGGCTCCGGCTCGGCTCTGGAACAGCAGACACTGGCTCCGGCTCCGGAACAGCAGACACTGGCTCCGGCTCGGCTCCGGAACAGCAGACACTGGCTCCGGCTCCGGAACAGCAGACACTGGCTCCGGCTCCGGAACAGCAGACACTGGCTCCGGCTCGGCTCCGGAACAGCAGACACTGGCTCCGGCTCGGCTCTGGAATAGCAGACACTGGCTCCGGCTCAGCTCTGGAACAGCAGACACTGGCTCCGGCTCGGCTCTGGAACAGCAGACACTGGCTCGGCTCTGGAACAGCAGACACTGGCGGCGGCTCTGGAACAGCAGACACTGGCTCCGGCTCGGCTCTGGAACCGCAGACACTGGCTCCGGCTCGGCTCTGGAACAGCAGACACTGGCTCCGGCTCTGGAACAGCAGACACTGGCTCCGGAACAGCAGACACTGACTCCGGCTCGGCTCTGGAACAGCAGACACTGGCTCCGGCTCGGCTCCGGAACAGCAGACACTGGCTCCGGCTCCGGAACAGCAGACACTGGCTCGGCTCCGGAACAGCAGACACTGGCTCCGGCTCGGCTCTGGAACAGCAGACACTGGCTCCGGCTCGGCTCTGGAACAGCAGACGCTGGCTCCGGCTCGGCTCTGGAACAGCAGGCGCTGGCTGGGCAGACGGGACGAGAACAGTCTCTGGGTGGGCAGACAGAACGTGAACAGTCTCTGGCTGGGCAGACGGGACGTGACTCCTCCTCCTCCTCCAGACCACCGGACTCGGGACCACCGGAACTTTAGGGAGATGGGAAGTCTTCTTCCTCCTCCTTGTCCGCGAGCAACTGGGTGCTGTTCTCTCCCCGGAATTAACCGGGAGCGCAGCCTTCTCCTCCCTGATACGAGCACACAAAGCATAACACTCCTCTAACGTCATGCGTGGCTCCTCCTCTTCAGCTTGATCTCCATTCCACTGTCTCCTCTCCCTTTTCGTGAATGAGGAAAAATCACGAAAATTCATACCGCTGGATCTACATGGTGACGGAGTCATTCTATCACGGGGACACACAGGAAAATAGGTCGATCCAAATGCAGTATGGCAGTTAGTGATGTGTCCTCCCGTATCGAGGCTTCGAAGCGTGTGTCGAGTAATCCGGGATAATTTATGTGAAGCGCGTATCGAGGCTTGTGTCGGTGACGTATGTGGTGACGTTTGAAGCCTCGCGAGCCGCCTGTACCACGTGACTGCTTCAGGAAGTGGTTCGCGGTTTGGCGGTCTATTTGACTATTACTTTTCATTTTGACCCTGTCATTGTATCATAAAGACAGACACCATATAAAAGTTTATATTTTATGTATAAGCATCACAAACATCATTGATTAATTCATCCAATGCTTCAGACACCAAAGCCATAGTGTCATTAATCACACTGGACGTTTTACATTTATTGTCCACTTGATGGCACAATAGAGCAAATGAAGCACCATGAAGCTTCGGCACATGAGTGAACCAATTGGATGGAACCCTTCAATGCTATATGAAGCTTCATCTCGCCGTCACTAATGGCAGTAGGTGTTTATTTAAGCGTAATCCATCTCGTAGTCATCCAGGCAAGGTTCAAAGTCCAAGTTAGCAATCCAAATACAAATAAACAAAACCAGAAACAGGCAAGGAACACAGAAGTGTGGTGACCATATTCAATGACTCCATGACAAGGACAGAAACAGACAGGGTATTTATGCACAGAACTAACAATGTAATTAGAAACAGCTGTGTGCAATGATGAGTGATAAGAACAGACAAAGGATCATGGGAAATGCAGTTCCAGAGTGAATGGTGACAGTATGGGGAAAGAGACCTCTAGTGGACACTCAGGGAAACATTACCGGACACTGTGACAATACATACAGCCAGAATCTTTTTACAAAGGTTCTTTGCACTACGCCAGATATCCAGGCTGTGTTTCACACCGCAGTCTTTGTATTGGCCACTGTCTGTAAAACATCAAAGTAGTATTACTATTCATTGAACAGCAAACTTGTTTTTATTTAACTAATATTGCAAAAAGTCACTTACTAAAAAGTGCTGATATTTGTATATTGGCATCAGTGCAAAATTCCGTCACATTCCCCAACTTTGGACGCAGTGTGTCCAAGGTCCCCATGAATGTCGCCTTCTCCATAGCCACAGAGTTCCCTCCGACCTGTCGTTTGTCCATGTTGACAATCGACACAATTCTTTTAGTGTCATTCTCCATTGTAGTGTATGTGCAGAATTCAGCACAGAACCCAGGACTGTCCATCCTAGCATCACGTTATAAAGACAATATAAATGGATTAAATGTTTTGATAACAGAAGGATAACAGAAGGACCACAGATAATTATAATAATATTGTAAGTGGCAGTCATGTAATATACTTACCAAGGAGCACAACAGAGTCCTTTGAACTCAACTGGTTGATGACATTGCTACTCTCCCTCTTCCACAAATCTTCAATATGTGGCAGACAAAATTTGATTTGAATTTTGTAGAATGTATTCCGGTCCATCATCCCCAAGTTCATAAACTTGAACAGCAGAGCTATTTTACGAAAGTTGTTTCCAGACAGGAGGATGTTTACACACAACATAAAATCCCCAGCTAGCATTCCATACTTGAAATATTGCTGTGAACTCCACTTCCAAACAGTGTGATCATTCGGACATATCTGTACGAGTGCAAGTGTTGAGAAACATTGAAGAAAATGCCACTATTTAACTGACTGTTTGTGAGCTGCAAATTTAATGTTCTACTCACCCATTCCGCAATGACAGCAGAGCACCTTGATTTTACAGAAACCTCAAATGGCTTAGCTGCATTACAGGGTGCCTTTGTGATGGAATCCTTCACTGTGCATTTTTCAATTGGAAGAATAAGGAAGTCCAGCAGCATCTTTATAATGTCATGATAGACTATGGATGCGGGCCGACCGATGATGTCTTCCTCTGTGAGGAACATAGGTGCGTCAGGTGGAGTAGTAAATTCATGACTTTCATCTTCCTTATCTTCCGGATCATCGTGCACAGTCTCATCAAGGCCAATCACAGGATAATCCTCTAACGACATTCCTTATGGGAGAGCAACACCAGACCTGCAAATGTAAAGAAAAATATATTTCACACATCACCCGGTAAACAAAAGTTTCTGCCAGCCACTCTTGTCCGAATTAACATTAGTCTGGTAGCTTTCCACACCAACACCTACAATGGGTTTTTACATATAGGTGATAACCCTAGCAGTTCCGTGGTTTTTGCATCTTGACTTGACTTGACTTGACAGACTTTGTCATTCAGAATACAAGTGTATTTCAGAACGAAAACAGTTTTTTTACAGTTTCAATGCAGTGTAAATGTTCATCCCAAAAATTGGTAAAAAAAAACAAAAAACAGATTATAATAAATATATAAATAGCAAAATGGAATAAATAATTTAACTGTCTAAATATCTATCTCAATATCTGACAGCAGTCAAGTGTAAGACCAGCAGTACTAAGTATTATTTATAAGTGTTCAACAGTCTGATGGCTTGGGGGACAAAGCTGTTATAAAACCTTGAGGTCCGACACCGCATGCTGCGGAACCTCTTTCCGGAGGCCAGTAGACTAAACAGAGCGTAATGGGGGTGAGAGGGGTCCCTGCAAATTTTCCTGGCACGAGATGCACAGCGGTTCTCAGCAATGTCCTGAATGGAGGGGAGAGAGGTGCCGATGATTCTCTCTGCTGTCCTCACCACCCTTCTTACATCCTTCCAGCCAGAGGCACTACAGCCTCCACACCACACTGAGATACAGCTGGTCAAGATGCTCTCTATGGTGCTTCTGTAAAATGTGGTGAGTATAGAAGGGGGCAGATGGGCTCTTCTCATCCTCCGTAGGAAGTACATCCGCTGCTGTGCCCTCTTCACCAGTGATGCAGTGTTTACAGACCAGGTAAAATCATGTGTAATGAACACACCCAGAAACGTTATACTACTAACCACTTCCACGTTTATGTTGTTGATGAGTAGTGGAGCATGGCTGGGCTGGTTCTTCCTGAAGTCGACAATGAGTTCTTTGGTCTTGTCGACGTTCAGGATCAGACTGTTATCTCTGCACCAGCCCACCAACTGCTCCACCTCCTCTCTGTAGGCCAGGTCCTTGTCATCCTTGATTAGGCCTACCACTGTTGTGTCATCTGCAAATTTCACGATGTGATTTGTGGCATGCCTAGGGACGCAATCATGTGTCATCAGGGTGAACAGCAGAGGACTCAGGACACAGCCCTGGGGGGAGCCTGTACTGAGAGTAATGACACTGGAGGATCTGTATTGCATCTGTATTACTTTCGGAGACTGATTGCAGGAAGAAGGTCTTTTGGAAATGCAACAGTAAGGTTTACCCTCAATGAAAATCATACACCATATTGTACAAAATGTACAAGCATCACAACACTTTCCATTTACAAAATGATAAAATAATAATAATAATACACATACCTAATGCAAATTTGAGGATCCAGATTTTCAACTTCATCGACATCAGTTGAGGTTTCCCAGGCCTCGTGTTCTTCTGAGAGTTCAACCTGCTCGGTCTCATCATCTTCTGTGGATGACTGTGATTGTGTCTCTGTATCCGGAGTCCAAGTTTCATCCCATGTGTCATCATCCCAGTCAATCCTTTTGAATGAAGTTATTTTAGTGCCCCTTTCAGTACCATACCAAATAAAGACCCTAAAACAGTAATACTTACATTGAATTTTGTAGATTGTTGAAGGCATCTTCATTAATCTCAACTGTATTTACACTAGTTGAGGCCCTAGAAAAAATATTCAGTAAATTACCAAATATAAAGCAAAAACAACTAAAGTTTTTATTTTTAAAAAGGTATCTTCACAGAAATCGTCTCAGGTTACTATTGTAACCATAGTTCCCTGAGAAACAGGGAACGAGACGATGCGTCGAACGACACGGTGGGAACGCCTCTTGCGTGATTGCGTCTGAAGCATCTATGCCAACTAGTCCAATGGAATGAGAGAATGAGCGTCACGGGCGGGTGACGTCATGAACCAGGAAAGGATAAGAGCACTTCCGCTGCTCGCCGGCATTTAGCTTCGACAGTTGCCGAAGCAAGCCGATCGCAGGGACGCAGGAAGTATGGCAGGGGGACGCATCGTCTCGTTCCCTGTTTCTCAGGGAACTATGGTTACAATAGTAACCTGAGACGTTCCCTTTATCGAAAAAGGGAACTTCGAGATGCGTCGAACGACACGGTGGGAACGAGAATACCCAACCCGCCATAATTACAAGTACCTGAGTGTCAGTCTGTTGATCTAAGCACTCAGCACCTGAGAACCTGGGGCAGCATCCAGGTCCAAACTGTAAAATCTCACGAATGTGAGCGGAGAGGACCAGCCCGCCGCATCACAAACATCTTGAAGAGATACCCCCTGCAATATGGCTTTAGAAGCCGCCATACTCCTGGTCGAGTGAGCTCGGACCACCAAAGGACAAGGCTGGCCCGAGTACTCGTATGCAAGTGAAATAGCCTCGACTATCCACTTACTGACTGTCTGTTTTGAAGCAGGAAGACCTTTCTTAGGTGATCCAAAGCAAATCAGTAATTGGTCGGACTTTCTGATTGAGGAGGTCCGCCGTACATAAGTGTCCAGTGCTCGCACTGGACACAAAAGTTGCAGTCTTTCCTGGTCCGCAGTTGCAAAAGGAGGAGGACAGAAAGCCTGCAGCACAATAGGCCTCGGAGTCAAGGTTGGAACCTTAGGGACGTATCCCTGTTTTGGATATAGGAACGCCTTGACCATCCCCGGTGCAAATTCAAGGCAGGTGGGGGAGACCGAAAGAGCCTGAAGGTCACCAACTCTCTTTAGGGACGAAATAGCTAGCAGAAAGATAGTCTTGAAAGTAAGGAACTTTTCTGAGACCGAATCTAAGGGCTCGAATGGGGCCCTAGACAGGCCTTCTAGAACTATAGTCAAATCCCAAGCTGGCACCTTAGTGCGAGTTGCAGGCCTCAGCCTCAAAGTGCCACGAAGGAAACGTGTAATCAGGGGGTCTCGACCCAAAGATATACCTCCCACCATAGTATGGTAAGCCGCAATGGCTGCCACGTAAACTTTTAGTGTGGAAGGACATAGACCTGACACAAAGCGCTCTTGCAGGAACTCGAGTACTGTGTTCACAGAACAGTTAACCGGATCCCAATGATGTCGGTGACACCATAAGGAGAAAACTCTCCACTTAAGCGCATATAGTTTCCTAGTAGCTGGAGCTCTGGAGCTTAGGATGGTCTCAACAGCCTCAGCTGAAAGACCACTATCTACAAATTGGGCCCCCTCAGAGGCCAAACCCAAAGATTCCATATCTCTGGCCGAGGGTGAAATATTGTGCCCCCGGCCTGAGACAGAAGGTCCCTCCTCAAAGGGATCTCCAATGGAGGCCCGTCTAGCAGAAGGATCAGGTCCGCAAACCAGATCCGACTTGGCCAGCGTGGTGCTACTAGCAGTAGGCTTAATCCATACCGACGGACCCTCTCCAGAACTCCTGGGAGCAGAGCAACAGGGGGAAAGGCGTACAGACGTAGCCTCGGCCACGTCTGCACCATGGCGTCCAGCCCCAGGGGGGCTGGGTGCGTCAGAGAATACCAGAGAGGACAGTGCGTCGTGTTCTGAGACGCGAAAAGATCCACCTCTGCCTGACCATATGCCTCCCAGATTTTCTCCACCGCCTCGGGGTGGAGTCTCCAGTCCCCTGGCCTCAGCTCCTGCCTCGACAGGATGTCTGCTCCTATATTCTGGTCCCCAGGAATATACACTGCCCTCAGGGAGAGTACCTTCCCCAGAGACCACAGGAGGATCTGGTGCCACAGACCCCCCTGACGGTTCAGATAAGAGACCACTGATGTGTTGTCTGTTCGAACGAGCACATGATGGCCTCTTAGGTCCGGAAGGAAATGTCTCAACGCATTGAGGACGGCCATCATCTCCAGGCAATTTATGTGCCACGAAAGATGATGGCTTTTCCACAGACCCCGAACCGAGCGGCCTTCCATTACCGCTCCCCAGCCGGTGAGGGAAGCATCTGTCGAGATCACTACTCGATGGCAAAGAGCTCCCAACACCGGACCCTGGGTTAAGAACCAGAATTTACATATAACTAAGGCACGAAAGCATCGCCGCGTGCCTTGATATGCAAAGTGGGTTTCCCCTCGGGGAGAACCTTCTGGTCCTGAGCCAGCACTGTAAAGGTCTCATGTACAGCATGCCAAAAGGAATTCCGTTGGACGCTGCTGCCAGTAGACCCAACAGTCTCTCGAACTGGTTTACAGTGCGTGACTGGCCTAGCCTCAGCTCTTCTGTGGCTGTTAGGATACTAGATCCCATACCACACCAAGGAAAGTGGTTCTCTGTACTGGAGAAAGTACACTCTTCTTGGCACTGAGCCTCAACCCCAACATCTTTATATGAGCGAGAACGACACCTCGGTGCCGAACCGCCAACTGCTCTGATTCCGCTAGAATCAGCCAGTCGATATAATTCAGAATGCGTATGCCCTGAAGCCTGAGAGGGGCTAAAGCTGCATCCATGCATTTCGTGAACGTGCGGGGTGACAAAGCTAGGCCGAAAGAACCCGATATTGGTATTCTTTGCCCCAGAAAGAAAACCTCAGGAACTTCCTGTGCTGAGGGAGGATGGAGATATGGAAATATGCATCCTTTAGATCTATCGTGACGAACCAGTCCTCGGATCTGATTTGGGTCACGATCTGTTTTAGGGTCAGCTATCTTGAACTTTAGTTTCTGAGCTGACCGAATTAACAGGCGAAGATCTAAAAAAGGGGACGCAACCCTCCATCCTTTTTTGGAACAATGAAATAATGGCTGTAAAAACCCGACACTCTGACGGGTGAGTACACCTGTTCTATAGCTCCTTTGCTAACAGGGCCTTTACTTCTTGTCCCATTACCAGAGCCTGCTCGGGATGCACCACTGTGGGCAGCACCCCGCTGTAATGAGGAGGACGAGAGCCAAACTGGATTCTGTATCCTATCTCTACAATCTGCAGGACCCAATGAGAAATATTCGGCAGAAGCATCCACGCTGCCAGAAAATTTGCTAAGGGAACCAGCCTCTCGAGGCTGGTCTCTGGTGTTACTGAGAGAGCCAAGTCTGGAGCCTGAAACATAATGGCAGGAACTACCTGACCTGACTACTCAAAAGCCCCCCTCAGAGGGCGCGAAACCAATGCTGTGCCGCAGCATAGCATCAGCGACTCGCTGGAGACCACTGCGCCCTGAAGCATCGGAGGTGGCAGGGTTGGCAGGAGGGTCTCGTGAGGACCCCGAAATGGAACGGGCACCGTGTAATGAGGTGTACACCACTCCACTTCGGTCGGGGCTGTCCTCACAGGCCTGACGCCTAAACGTCAAGACCCTTGAACCGAAATTTTCTTCGCCTGAAGAACGGTCCTCAGATCCGGCTTAGGCTTAGACGACTTCGGTTGAGAGGGTTGCGTCTGTCTCCAGTATCTACATGGAGGAACACGAGACGCAGCACTCTCTTTCTGTGCACATAATATGATGAACTCGACGGCTGGGGCTGCTCACGCCCAGCAGCCCCAGGGGGGCTGGACACAGCGAGGGAGAAACCTTATTATATATATTTTTATATATATCTTGTATCACCTAACAACGACCGCATGGAATGCGTCGCCGAAGAGACCCGAAGGCTCAAATCTCGCTATATCCAGAACCCCAGCAGATCGGCCTGATAAGCCTGGAGCATTAAAATATAGTTCCCTTTCGTTCGTCACTCCGAGTTCCGTCGGATGACGACGAATGGGGTTTCGCATAGAAAGCCTATCAACTTCGAGTATACAAAACGAGCCAATGGCAAACAAATGCCATGGGTCTGCGGAATTTGCATGACGTAACTCCGCCCCACCTCGTGGGTATAAAAGGAGGAAGTCCTGCAGCAAGCAGATATGTTTTCGCTTCGGAGCCAAGTTTATTTCTTCACTCCACTAGCCATCTCTGTATTGTCAGCTTTACAAACGAGTTCCTCAGTGTTGGTGTGACGGCGATCTCCGGCGGGGCGCGCGCTTCCTGCTTATCTGTGCAGTGGTTTGCCAGAGAGTGTGTGTCTCCCCGGTCGCTTCGACACTTTGAGTGTTTCTCTCACAAAGAGCTTGCACGCGGCACGTCTTTTTAAAGATGCCTCGCCCGTGTACTTCTGGTTGCGGCAGATCGGTTTCGGACTCTGATGGGCACGAGCGCTGCCTAGTGTGTTTGGGCATTGAGCATGCTAGAGCGGCGCTCGTGGATGACTCATGTTCTCTCTGTGAGAATATGACCATCGCGTCATTACGGTCGAGACTCAATGAGCTCTTAAGAGCGAGAGTCCCCTCTGCCACACCCCGATCTAGCGCCGCCCCGCGGGGCGCTACTTCGGCTGGTGGCCAGGGTGATCTGAGGGTTACGGTTTGGCAGAAAGCGCCGACTATTTGTCCACGTGTCAAACCCCCCTGCATGACGGTGCCCGCTAGTGAAGTCGTCCGCGGGTCTACTCTCGGGTGGCCCGTGTACTTCGGCTGAAGCTACAGAGGAAGATCTGATGTCTGTAGCAGCATCACAAGGTGGGTTTGATTCTTCTGGAAGTGAAGATTCAGCGCAGCTGCCACCCTCTGGTGTGCATACGGTAGGGGTTGAACCGACTAGTCGATTAGTCGACTAGTCGACCTTAATGCAATGCCGCGACGCTTTAAGCTTGACGTCGACTAGTCGCGTTGATTATGTGACACTATGATTGCGCTAATTTTGATACATGTTGCAGACGACAACAGATGAAGAGCCCAGAGGGTTATTATTGCAGCAAGAAAGCAGCATTGGTACATTAAGTGTGTGTAAATACTTTACTAACCCATATTGTTGAAAACGAAAGTAAAACGCACGGCCACTGTTTTACCAGGAAATTGATTTCAGTCTCTTTATTAAAATCATTAAAACATTGTTTTTCATTTATTCATAACATATTAATGATGTAGCCTACCTCTAATTTACCCGCAATTAATTGGAATATTATTACTTGGATCTGCGCATCACTAATGCGATCATAATCATGATGATGATGATGTAAACAGCGGGCTGTAAATGCCATCCGTAACGCATTCGAGACGGATTTAAATCCGATCGCTCAAACCACTTCAGGAGGAGGTCTGGGCCGCTTAACAGACGAAACTGGACAAGTGTAAATGCATCTGGTTGTTGAAACCACATATAACTTGGACTTCTCCTAACAATGCTAAAAATAAACGTGTGAGAGCGTATTATAGCGATGAACCTGCAACGCATCACCGCAGATGAGCAGCTGATCGTATTCATCAAGCCAACGTGCAAACTATCGCAAATCAAAGTGAAAGTAAGTCGGAGACGCTTAACACACAATCATCTTCGTTAAAAGTAAAGAAACAAAATAATCTTAGGCTACTAGTCTCTCATATTGCGGTCTTTGATTTTGAAATTAGCTGATGATCAATAAAATACAGCGCATTACTGTTGGTGACGTGAAATCAGTTAAATCTGCATATAGCGCGTTGTTTGAAGATCGGATTTATATCCGTTTTGCAAAAACATATTTATGTGTAAATGGAAACGTTTTGATAAATCATATCAGTAAAAACGCATAAAGTGAGGTGTAAACGGCCCCATTATGAGCTGTCAGCATCTGTATCATTTTCTGTTAATTAATTGCAAATAGTGGCATATTGCAAAGCAGTCCCATCTCTTGTGTTTTTATGAATGACGTCATCGACTAGTCGACGTCGACTCGACTTTGATGTCATAACAGTCGACTTCAAAAAATCTGAAGTCGTTCAACCCCTAGCATACGGTTGTGCCTGAGTCGGATCCGGAGATGACAGCCATGCTTTCCCGGGCGGCTGCGAGCATCGGGCTTGAGTGGCGGCCACCACCCTGCCCTGAGCGCTCACGCCTCGATGATTGGTTTTTGGGCCAAGCCGCCGATCCGTCCACGGCAAACCCCAATACCATTCTTCCCGGACGTGCATGATGAGATCTCGAAGTCCTGGAAGACCCCCTTGTCTTCTCGGGACCGCTCGCTGGTCTCATCCGCCTTTCCTCCCCTCGATGGCGCAGCTGCCCGTGGGTACACTGGGCTTCCCTCGGTCGAACGCTCTGTTGCGATGCAACTGTGTCCTCAGAGTGCTTCCTCTCGTGGCGAGCTTAAGCACCCCTCCAAAGCCTGTGGGTTCACCTCTAAAATGGTGGCAAAGACCTACAGAGCCGCGGGACAGGCAGCCGCCTCTCTGCATGCTATGGCCACTCTCCAGGTCTATCAGGCCCAAATGTTGAGAGACATGCACGAGGGCAGGACAGACCCAGGTCTCTTTAACGAGCTGCGCGCCGCGACCGACCTCGCCCTCCGGGCCACGAAGGTTACCGCGCGCTCCCTGGGTTTGGTGATGTCCACAGCTGTGGTCCAGGAGAGACATCTGTGGCTGAACCTGGCTGACATGCGGGATTCCGAGCGGACTCGTCTGCTTGATGCGCCCCTGTCCCAGGCCGGCCTCTTCGGCGGTGCGGTGGAGGACTTTGCCCACCAGTTCTCCACTGCCCAGAAGCAGACTGAGGCAATTAAGCATATTCTGCCCCGCCGGCCCGCTGCTGCCTCCACCCGCCAGGTCGGGCAGAATCCTCAGCCTGCTCGCCACCGAGGGCGCCCTCCTGCGGCTCCCGCCCCTCCCGCCCGGCCTACGCAGCAGCCTCCACCCAGGCCACGGCGCGGAGGAGGTCGTAGGAAGGCGCCACAGCCCTCTCCAGCCCCGCCCCCCGCTAAACGCCAGGCTAAGCGGCGCTCCTGAGACGGGCTGCTCAGAGATGATGTTTGTTTCCCAGGAGATGGTAGCAGGACCACTCCTTCCCCCGGTGGAGGGCCGGGGGAGAATCTTTTGTTCTTTTTCTCCAGCGAAAACCGCTGCTCACCCACGGGTGGGCGGCACCTCACACTGGTTAAAGATAGAAACAAACCTCTCTTCTCTGAGCTCACAGAGTTCTCGGACGACACAGAGTGCCGCCCACAAGCCACGCTCTCCTCGTCCCCCTCTGTCCCAGAGGCGGTTGACACGGCGGGTCGTCCACGGATCGCCTCAGCCCTGTCCCCCTCTGTCGCCAGACCCCCGACAGAGCACGCCCCCGTGGAACGCTGGTCCTTCCCTGGCCTCCTCTGTCCGGGCGCGGAGCCTAACTGTGCCCCCACCCCGGGCCGCTATGCCACCCATGTCTGGGCCAGTTACTCCGCTTCGCTGCCCCTCCGGGGGGACGCCTGTTGCCCGCATGACCCCGCTGGTTCAGTACCTGGGAGCCTGGCTAGAGCTTCCCCGTCTGTCCCGCTGGGTCGCGCGCACTATCAGGTTCGGCTATGCGATTCAGTTCGCGCGGTCTCCTCCCCGCTTCAGGGGAGTTCGCTCCACTTTGGTCGGTGGCAATGCCCCTATCATGAGAGCCGAGATTGCCGCCCTGCTGGCGAAGGGTGCAATCGAGACTGTCCCTCCAGCCGAGATGAGGTCCGGCTTCTACAGCCCTTACTTCATTGTCCCCAAGAAAACCGGTGGGTTACAGCCAATCCTGGACCTGCGCGTGCTGAATCGCTCCTTACACAGGATGCCGTTCAAGATGCTCACTGCCAAACGCATTTTCGAATGCGTGCGGCCCCAGGATTGGTTTGCAGCGATCGACCTGAAGGACGCCTACTTCCATGTCTCCATTCTTCCTCGACACAGACCGTTCCTCCGGTTTGCTTTCGAGGGGCAGGCATACCAGTACGCGGTTCTCCCTTTCGGGCTAGCCCTGTCTCCTCGCGTCTTCACGAAGGTCGTCGAGGCAGCCCTTGTTCCCCTTCGGGTTCACGGGGTTCGCATCCTGAACTATCTCGACGACTGGCTGATCCTAGCTCACTCTCGAGACCAGGTTTGCGAACACAGGGACCTTGTGCTCCGGCACCTAGCTCGCTTGGGCCTTCGGGTCAACTGGGAAAAGAGCAAACTTTGCCCGTGCAGAGGATCTCTTTTCTCGGTATGGACATCGACTCGGTCGCCATGTCCGCGCAGCTTACGAGCGAGCGCGCGCAGTCACTGCTGACTTGTCTGAGACAGTTCCGCGACAAGAATGCGGTTCCACTGAAACTTTTTCAGAGGCTCCTGGGGCATATGGCATCTGCAGCCGCGGCAACGCCGCTCGGATTGCTTCATATGAGACCGCTTCAGCTTTGGCTTCGCGACCGAGTCCCGAGGTGGGCATGGCAACAAGGCACGCTCCGAGTACCAGTTACTTCGAGCTGCCGCCAGACCTTCACCCCGTGGTCGAGCCTCAGTTTTCTCAGGGCTGGTGTCCCCCTAGAACAGGTTACGAGGCATGTTGTCGTTTCGACAGATGCCTCCGCCACGGGCTGGGGTGCCATGTGCAATGGTCATGCTGCCGCGGGCTCCTGGACAGGACCCCAGCGCCTATGGCATGTCAATTGCCTCGAGTTGCTGGCCGTACGCCTTGCCCTGCACCGCTTTCGAGCGTTGCTCAGGGGTCAACACGTACTAGTCCGATCAGACAATACCGCCACAGTAGCGTACATCAACCATCAAGGTGGTCTACGCTCGCGCCGTATGTCGCAACTCGCTCGCCACCTCCTCTTTTGGAGTCGGAAGCATCTGAGGTCCCTTCGTGCTATTCACATTCCCGGAGCCCTGAACTGTGCAGCCGACGAGCTGTCACGGCTTCAGCCCCTCCCTGGCGAATGGCGACTCCATCCCCAGACGGTTCAGCTGATTTGGGACCAGTTCGGCGACGCACAGATAGATCTGTTTGCCTCCCACGACTCGACCCATTGCGCCCTGTATTATTCCCTGACCGAGGGCACGCTCGGCACGGATGCACTGGCGCACAGCTGGCCGCGGGGCCGCAAGTATGCGTTTCCCCCAGTGAGCCTTCTTGCGCATTTCCTGCGCAAGGTCAAGGAGGACGAGGAGCAGGTCCTTCTGGTTGCGCCCTATTGGCCCACCAGGACCTGGTTCTCCGAACTCATACTCCTCGCGACAGCACCTCCTTGGCCCATACCTCTGAGGAAAGACCTTCTTTCTCAGGGACGGGGCACCCTGTGGCACCCTCGTCCCGATCTTTGGAGCCTCCACGTCTGGCTCCTGGACGGGACCAGGCAGGTTTGAGTACCCTACCACCTCCGGTGGTGGCTACCATCACTTCCGCTAGAGCGTCGTCCACGAGACACCTCTATGCGTTGAAGTGGAACCTCTTCGTCAGCTGGTGCTCTTCTCACCGAGAAGACCCCCGGAAATGCCCGATCAGCGTCGTGCTTTCCTTCCTTCAAGCTGGGTTGGAGCGAAGGCTGTCTCCCTCCACCCTGAAAGTCTATGTTGCCGCTATTGCCGCACACCATGATTTCATAGAAGGTAAGTCTCTGGGAAAGCACGACCTGGTCATCAGGTTCCTGAGAGGAGCCAGGAGATTACATCCTCCTCGCCGCCCTCTCGTTCCCTCCTGGGACCTCGCAGTGGTTCTAACTGCCCTGCAACATGCTCCCTTTGAGCCTTTGCAAACAGTGGAGCTCAAGCTCCTGTCAATGAAGACAGTGCTCCTGCTTGCTTTGGCCTCTATTAAGAGGGTTGGGGACCTGCACGCATTCTCCGTTGACGAAGCGTGCCTGGAATTCGGGCCGGCTTAC
Source organism: Chrosomus eos (assembly GCA_036326025.1). Taxonomy (NCBI): domain Eukaryota; kingdom Metazoa; phylum Chordata; class Actinopteri; order Cypriniformes; family Leuciscidae; genus Chrosomus; species Chrosomus eos. The sequence continues at coordinate 99,519 of JAZAVI010000170.1, read as the reverse complement.
TCTCACGTGATCCTGAGACCCCGGCCTGGATATGTGCCCAAGGTTCCCACCACTCCCTTTCGGGACCAGGTGGTGAACCTGCAAGCGCTGCCCCCGGAGGAGGCAGACCCAGCCTTGGCACTGCTCTGTCCAGTACGTGCTCTCCGCACCTATGTAGACAGGACGCAGTGTTTCAGGACCTCAGACCAGCTCTTTGTCTGTTATGGTGGGAAGCTGAAGGGAAGAGCTCTCTCCAAGCAGAGGTTGTCTCACTGGATAGTGGACACCATTGCTTTGGCATACCAGCAGCAAGGCCGACCGTGCCCCCTCGGTGTGACGGCCCACTCCACCCGGAGTGTGGCATCCTCTTGGGCGTTAGCGCATGGCGCCTCGCTAACAGACATCTGCAGAGCTGCAGGCTGGGCGACACCCAACACATTCGCCAGATTTTATAATCTCCGAGTAGAGCCGGTGTCCTCTCGTGTACTCGCTTCAACCAGCCGGTACTAGGACCCGCTCAGGTGTCTTCGCTTGCTCGCCATTCCACTCCACGGACTGGATACGTGCGATATATTTCCTCAGGTGAGCTTCTCCGAAAGCCCTGAGTTCCTCCTGCACTCCTGACGTCGACCCAGTGTCTTTGTACCTGTGCGTCGGCTAGGTGCCTCCCGTGTGCATGGTCCCTCTACGGAGCTACCCCCACATGTGTATTCCCACTGTAAGCCTCTCTGAGCATGTGTCTTCCCTTGGCAAGCCACCTTGCCACCCCCTGGGGTTTAAAACTTTTCCACCTGCGGCTGGATACCCCAGTGTATTCCCCTTATGCATCCTTCGGGTCATATGTGTATTCTAAATTCCCCCCCCGCTGGGCTGGGTATATCCTGCATACTCCTCTATATCTTGGGATATGCTCCCCAGTGTACCTTGGTATTCCTGTGTTAAATAGGAGTCCCACTTGTCCAGTATGACAGGGATCTCAGATTTACGCAGGGCACTGGAAGACAGCTGTGAAGGTGGCGTGATTAGACTGGTAACCCCATTCGTCGTCATCCGACGGAACTCGGAGTGACGAACGAAAGGGAACGTCTCGGTTACGTATGTAACCCTCGTTCCCTGAGTGAGGGAACGGAGACGTTCCGTCTTCTTGCCACTTCCGCTGTATACCGCGGGGATCGCCTGAGCTCAGTCTTGGCTCCTCAGCGAAGAAACATATCTGCTTGCTGCAGGACTTCCTCCTTTTATACCCACGAGGTGGGGCGGAGTTACGTCATGCAAATTCCGCAGACCCATGGCATTTGTTTGCCATTGGCTCGTTTTGTATACTCGAAGTTGATAGGCTTTCTATGCGAAACCCCATTCGTCGTCATCCGACGGAACGTCTCCGTTCCCTCACTCAGGGAACGAGGGTTACATACGTAACCGAGACGATTTCTATAAACATTCTCCAGCTGACCTGCTGCGTATAAGCTTTACCCATAAAACCAAAGTAGTTCTGCTTAAACCTACGCGCTGCCTCGGCAAACGCGAGATCCCAGCCACAGAATCTTATTTTTGCAAAATACACTCGAAATCTAAGCGGTGCCTCGGCAAACGCGAGATCCGAGCTAGATTCTGATTGCAACATTAAACCTACACGCTGCCTCGGCAAACGCGAGATTCTTTAGTATAGGCTTATGAGCAAAGCAGAGGCTTAAATGATGATACTGGACCAGGTGAAAAAATAGCATTTTCCTATTTTTATTTCTGTTCAGCCTGGGGCATCATATCATAACCGTAATCTTTCAACCCTCTAATCTTGAATAAACATTTAACACGAGGGCTGAAAGTAGTGATAAATACGGTTTATTCCATAATTTAAATATTCAGTGTGTAAATCAGGGAAAAAATGGAAGCCTCGTGGTGGAGATAATGTGATAGAAATAAGAAAACGCTCGTCAAGTTTCTTAGGACGAGCGTTCCTTTTTCTCAGCTGGCCATTAAATATTTAATTTACTAACAGCACGGGACAAAACCTCCACCAGTTCATCATATACTGGAAAAATAGATGGCGAATCTAATTCAACAGTGTGTGTGCTTGCTTTCACTTTCAATATTCTCAAACACAAACCTCCTCGGAGGAAGAATATGAAGGAAAAAAGGGCTCTCTCTCCCCGAGCGGAAGAAACCGCAGAGCGTGCTTCCAACACCGGGGAGATAGAGCTGGATCTTCCGGGCAAGGAAGAAGAAAAGGCCCTCGGACCGTTCTCCCACCCCTCCAAAAGATCCTTTTGCGATCCCCAGGAATGCATTCTCCGCGCCGCCTCGGCAAACGCGGGTCCTGCATCCCGTGAGAATCGCGAGCCTGCCACTATCATACAGAGTGACAGGCGAGAGCAGAGCATGCTAATCTGGTAGTTTCACTTTCACAATGTTAGCACTCAGCATGCTCTTACTCTCAAACAAAATGACACAAAGCTGTGTGTGTCCCCACCCGTTTAAATAAACGCGGGCAGGGAGGAACACACTGTTTGTAGATTTGTTTCGCCATAACGATACCAACAATATTGCAACAGACAACAATAAATAGACAGGGACAGTTTGACACAGATCGCTTGCTGAGGCACAGAAGCTAAATGCCGGCGAGCAGCGGAAGTGCTCTTATCCTTTCCTGGTTCATGACGTCACCCGCCCGTGACGCTCATTCTCTCATTCCATTGGACTAGTTGGCATAGATGCTTCAGACGCAATCACGCAAGAGGCGTTCCCACCGTGTCGTTCGACGCATCTCGAAGTTCCCTTTTTCGATAAAGGGAACTACAATTGTATTTACCTTGCTTTCTCTTGTGAAACAGTTCTTCTTTCTTCCTCACTGCTACTACTGCTGGCCATTTTCTCAATTCCCTTCACAGAGAAATCTGCTTCTCTATAAATTACACACATATAGAAGATAGAATCTGTTGCTAATCCTTGTTGGAACAGTCACAAGTACAAGACTTAGTTTCTACTGTGAAGCATTTAGCTTGATGATAAATATGATAACTTACCGATAAGACAGTGACTCCTCAATTGTGGACACAGCTGGTGGCTGGGGTCGGGCCCATTGAGTGTGTGTCAGCGAAGTGGATGTAATTTTATCATAGCTTTAACAAATATTGAATTATACAAGTTAGTTGTTAAACAAGTTAGTTGTTTGTTCTAACAAAGTACAAGCATAAAACATCTTTTATATTTTACTTCACAGATATGCATCAAAGTAGATTGTTTGGAAGGGCATCCAAATTTTGGTAGTCACGTTTGGTGGCACAATTATGTTGCAAATTATAACTTAACTCAAAAACATTCATGCAAGACAAAATGTCAAATGCCCTTCCGTGTTTTATTTACTTATTATACTGATCGATTGAGTGACCGAGGACTCAAGACATGATATGCAATGGAGAAGTAGCTTGTTGCATTTGTGTAATAAATACTATGGTGAACACATTGTAATTATCAAAAATGAACACACAAGATTTTAGAATATTTCAGCGTGATACCATTTACCATTTGGTCATAAGACTACTTTAGACAAATTGAGATGTTTACCGTGTCTACGCAGTGCATGACTTGTGCCAGGGCTAGCATCGCTAATCATAGCTTACATTAACTTTTACTAGCAGTGATTTTAAATGGATTTCTCCAAATAGCATGACAAACTTTACCTGTCTAGTAGAATCATCGCGACTGTGGCATCAGTGGGAAGCCCAACCTGTGCTTTTAGCGCACGCCAGCGTGTGAAATATTCACCCAAATCACTCTGGTCTTGTTTCTATATTCTGCGGCCTTTCTCTTCATATCATACACTTCGTATACATTTTTTCTCTTTCGACCGTATACATTTTTTCTCTTTCGACCCTCAGCCATTTTCAAAGGAATGGCTGAAACCGTAACTCATCACATGCGCATGTGCAGAAAGCGAAAACTACATAGGGACGAGCACGTACGACGGCCTTACGTAAACATATAACCAGAATGATTGACACTTAGGTGGACCAATAGTATAGGCTACCCACCCGGAAAAAGAAAATCCTCCGCTATACCTTTAATTTAAGCCACTAATCACACCTCTATATTAATCTAATTACTTAAAATATATACTGGAGGCCATGCATAAAGCTGCAAATTTCTGTAGTATATATTTGAAATATTGTACTTAAAACAGTACTACATAACTACTTGGCCTCTCAACTTTTTGGGCTTCATATTTGTCAGAAGCTAATATTCTGAGGCAGGCAAGCATTGTGGTCTCTCTTCATTATCCAGCGTTGTACTGTTGAATCTGAGGGCGGGATATACCTAGTCATATTTTCCTTTCACGCCACAACACTGGACACGGAAAAAGAAAATGTTGCAAACCCATTTGTCCTTTGTGTCAACAACACTGGAGTAGGACATCCAAAATAGAATGGGGCATCAGTTTACTATCGGGGATTTATTGTGTCACACTGCGTCCAGTAGATAGAGTAGCATCACTCATTACAATGTGTTAGATTTGCTTTTGTCACGTCATCCCGATCATGAATGCATGATCACAAGTTTGGATGCCAAATGGCCTGGCTCAGTGCATGACTCACGAATTTTCTGTGAGTCTATTTTGTGTCAGCGCTTTGAGGAAGGCAAGTTAAATTTGGTACAGTACACTTTACATTCTTTATTTTAATTACAAAACTTACAAATTTTTCCCCTTTTCTGTTCTATGACAGGGCTTTTTGATGGCCTGTTGGTAGGAGATAGAGGTTATGCATGCCGGAGCTTTTTGCTAACCCCCTATCCTGACCCCCAGACAGGGCCACAAAACCGCTTCAATGTGGCCCTCAGTAAAACCAGGGTCAAGATCGAGATGACCTTTGGCATCCTAAAAGCACGTTTCAACTGTCTTAGGCGTTTAAGAGTGTCACCAGAGCGGGCATCACAGATAGTGGCTGCATGTGCCATTCTGCATAATATGGCCACTATCAGAAAGGAGCGAGAACCACCACAAAACCAGCTTCTCCCTGATGAAATTGACCCCATCACACTTGACCACCCAGCTGGGGCAGCTCTCAGAGATGCAATCACAACACAATATTTTACTTAATAAAAGCACACTGACACTGCAGATAGGACTCAAACTGTTTTATTGGTCATGTGGCTAGGGAGGAAGAAAGAGAGCAAGAAAAATTACATTAATAGACATTCATATTGTTCATACTAAAGCGTTACTTGTTTAAAAAAAAGTTCACATACTGAGATCTGTTTTTTCCAGCTGTTTGATCTCCAATTTAATTTTTTTAATTTGGAGCCTCCTCAGCTCACAGTCTAGCTCCTTTAGCTCACAGTCTAGTTCTAGGCTCCTTTTATAAAGGGCCCTGACTGAGTCTGTTTCCACCTGAAACAATTCCACCACAAACATGATCATTACAAGTTTTCTGGAGGTTGATCAAATCACAAAAAGTGGCATGACTATCTACAAACATAGGACCGACTGTAATTTATGTCAAGGGTTTAAAGCATTACCTTGTTCACATTCCTTCTTTAGCCCATTGAGGTAGAGGCTTCAGTTTCTGGGGCAGGTTGTGAAAAATCCTACAATAAAAGAGATGTGTAAGGGCCAGTCACTTAATTATGACATTCAAATGTGTGCCATAATAAAAAGCCCAGTGCATTCACCTCAGCAACTGTCTCAGAACACACAGACAGAGTGTCTTCATCATTTGGTTCACCCTAATAAATAAAAGGCAAATATAAAGCATAACTGTTATAAAGCAGGCTATGTTCATGGTGTTCTGTCTGCTGCATATACTGACCTCTGTGTGGGAGACTGTGTGCATGTGTGCTGGCTTCAACAGGGACACTGTATTTCCCTCTACTGCAGAACAGAGTCAGCCAAATTTAACCCTTTTTAAAACATTAGTAATGCATTGCACACACACACCCAGTGTCACTTGCTTTGAGGAGCCAGCACCAGGGTCAGACTGTACAGCACTTGCAATGCCATCCATAATCGGCCGTCCCTTATTATTACTCAGCGCCAACTCCTCGGCCACAGTGTAATTTTGAGGAGGTGGCCCTCCCCCAGTTTTCCTGATTTCACTTTTTTTTCTGTTTGCTGCAAACAAGTTTTTATGAATAAATGTTCACAAAAATAATAAAAGGTTGTGGTAAATACTCACCACTTTGAATTATATTTTTATATTTTGTCTTGATCTGCTGCCAAGAACGTTTGGAGTTGGGGTTGCATCTAAAAATATATGAATATCAATCTTTCTTAGGAATATCCTATACATTCACATTTTGCATACATCTACACACACGTATGTACAGTATGCATGCATGCATGTATATCAACACGAATACACACATGTTTATTTTAGCATTTAATACATTTTTAATATGATTACATCATTTTACATTAATTGTTTAACTTACGCATTAACGCAATCAGCAATCTTCCTCCAAGAATCTTCTCTTGCTTTGGCAGCAGATACAGTGTTACTGTGTGCTTGAAAAACACTTTTATATTCTTCATATTTTTGAATAATTATCTCTTGCTCCTGCGCGGAAAAATAAATAGCTCTCGCTCTATCCATTTCGAACGCGATTGGTTGTTCAGTGCCGACGTCACTCTTTTATGTGCACGCGCTCGTGGATTAATCATAAGTTAAGATCAAAGCCTGAGTTGACAGAGAAAGTTGATGAGCTGCGTCATGGTACCAATAAAGCCTGATTGCATCGGTTTGGTTTTGTCAACTCAAAACTAATCCTGTAACTCCGAGTTTGTTCAGCTACCTTCATGGTACAGGCCCCAGGTGTAATGAACTTAGATATAGGAAATATAAATAACCAATACTAACTTGTTATGATTAATTATGAATATTTGGGTCAGTTAATTGGATTAACTTGACATGGCTAAATTAATATTACAATCAATTAATCAGTTCTTCCAACAAACTCTTTTGATTATTAATTTATTCTAAGAAAAGGGTATCTTCCATGGCCACACAAGAATAATTATTTCTTAGCATGTACAGCGCTTTGAGCAAGTAGCAAGATCAAGATCGTAAAAGAGACTTTGTTTGCAATCAGTGAATCAGAACAAAATGCATAAAGTGCACAAGTTTTATTAACTAAATCATGAACATGAATAAACTAAACAAACATACATAAATTCATAAATACATGTGTAGGAAAAAGGAGTGAGAGATGGAATGATGTAACGATGGAGAAGATCCATCTAACTATGTGTAGGAAAAAGGAGTGAGAGATGGAATGATGTAACGATGGAGAAGATCCATCTAACTATGAGAAGAACCAACAGCATTTCATTTTCACATTTCATTGAATTGAATACTTGCATTTGTAGTGGGAACAATTCTTGAAGTTGTGGAAAATTGGCATTGTTCCAGCATTGGCAAGTGGAAATTGTTTGAAAGTTATCTTTCTGCCTGACCACATGGCTAGTTTGGTCAAGGCCTGGGCCCTGGGCCCTGGCGCCGTCCTATGGCGACATAATGTTGCTCTGTCTGTCCATATGTTTGTTAGTTTTATGTTTTCGTGTGGATTATGTCTTTGGCCAGATAAAATACGATAGGCTGGCCATCCTTCACATACGAGACAATATGCTAAACTTTCAATTAAAGTTGGACTCTTATGCTGAAGACGTTTTTGTCGGGTCTGCAGACACCGGGGTTAGGCAAATGCATACCAACCACAAACCCCAGCGGAAGCCCAGGAAACGGGGCAAAAGAGCTGGCGCTCTGGTCCGGCTCAAACGGCGGAGGCATCGATCTCCACTACCGAGCATTCTACAACATTCTCCAACGTTCGCTCATTAGTTAACAAATGCTATAAGCTTGCCATCCTCCTCAATAGCAGACGGGTTATTGCAGACTGCTCCATCCTGTGTTTTACCGAAACCTGGCATGGCGCTGGCATTCCTGACTCGGCAGTTAACCAGGATGGTTAACCTTCACCTTCCACCGTGCCGACCGCACGGAAGCTTCTCAGAAGGCAAAAGGCGGCGGTATAGGTTTTTACGTGAACGAGAGGTGGTGCACGGACACAACAGTGATCGCACAGGCCTGGTCCCCAGTTCTCAAGACGCTCACCATAAAGTGCAGACCGTTTTACCTACCAAGGGATTTTACCTCTATCATACTGGTCGCTGTGTATATACCTCCTCAAGCTTCTGAGTCTGTGGCAGCTCAACAACTTTTTGCTCATATCATGAGCATCAAAAACTCTTATCAGGAGGCTACAGTGTTGATTTTAGGGGACTTTAACCAGGTCAACTTGAAGCGGTCTCTGCCCAGGTTTAAACAGCAGATTCGGGTGCCTACCAGGTATGATAAAGTATTGGACCAGTGTTATTGTACTATTGCTAATGCCTTTCATGCAGTAGCTTGGGCTCCCTTGGGACAGTCAGACCATGACACTGTCCTTCTGATCCCTGTTTATCGTCAGAAATTAAAATCTGTAAAAACTAAAACTAAGGTAGTAAAACAATGGTCTTCTCAAGGAATCGATGCACTCAAGGACTGTTTTGGTAATACAGACTGGTCTGTTTTTAAAGAGTCATGTTGTGATCTTAATGAATTTACTGAGGTGGTTAATGCCTATATTAACTTTGTTGAAAATGTATGTGTGCCTACAAAGTCAGTGACTGTGTACAGTAATAATAAGCCGTGATTTACGCGATTAAGCAGTTAAAACATCTATGGAAAAATAAACATAATGCTTATAAGAGTGGTGATAGAGATCTATATAAGGCGGCTAAATATGACTTTGAGGCAGCTGTTCATAAGGCCTAGGCTGACTATAAGCACAAGCTGGAGAGTAAACTACAGGCTAATAACAATAAAGGGGTATGGGAGGGTCTGAGGGTCTGAGGCAGATTACTAACTATACTAGTACAGCGCCAGTGGTCAGTGATGATTCTAAGCTGCTTGACAGTCTTAATGAGATTTACTGTCGCTTTGACAGAAATTATGTTGATGACATTACACAATCGACGAACATCAATACCCCCAGCCCTCCTTTTGTAATAGAGGAGGATGAGGTTAGGCTTTTATTACGAAAGCAGAACTGCAGGAAAGCTGCAGGTCCTGACCTCGTATCCTCTGCCACTATCAAACATTGTGCAGATGAACTAGCTCCAGTTCTCACAGACATTATTTAACTTGTCCTTGAGGGAATGCACTGTTCCCCAATGTTTTAAGTCCGCTGTCATAATTCCCGTGCCCAAAAAACCCAATATAAGCGGCCTGAACGACTACCGACCTGTAGCAGTAACATCTGTTATAATCAAAATCTTTGAGAGAATAGTATGTCAAGTCAAGTCATCCTCATTTATATAGCACTTTTAACAACGTAGATTGTTTCAAAGCAGCTTTACAGAGATAAACATACAATTTAAGGTAACAGAGATTGGTGTGGTTTTATAGCGGTTATTGAATAATGTTGTTTCCAGCTAAAGTTAGTTTTAGATTGATTCTCTTCCGTCTAAGACGACGCCGTTCTCTCTAAACGCAAACCTGTGATAAGCGCTGATGGCGTTCACATGCGCATTAAGAATTTATTCTATAGTTATGTGCGTTTGAATATATGTGCGTAGGTTTGAAATTCGCTAAAAACCATGCCTAAACAAACTACTTGTCTTGCCTATAAATTTGATGCAGAATTTTATTTTATTTTATCATTTTGGGTAGGGACGCGAAAACCGGAATATCCACAGCGCTTTGTCTGTAGAGTGGAATAGGGAATATGTAGGAATATGTAATCATCTGTCTAGTGTGGTCAGGCTCGATCCCTTTCAATTTGCCTATAGGGCAAATATGTCTGCTGAGTACGCTGTATCCCTATGTCTTCATTGCATTCTACAGCAAGAGGAGCCTCTTGATTTGACACCTCATTCATGCCGATAGCACAAACGGTCTGGGAATTTGGGGCAGAAGAAGAAGAAGAGAAGGAAGTATGGTGTATAACAATAGGGACATTTTACCTATGACAAGCACCACCGATAATGATAATAATAATAATATGGCAGATTACAATAGAGATGTTTTGCCTTTGGCAAGCACCACTAATTAAGCAGTTTGATAAACGTTTTATTCTCCTGTCTAATCTCTTGGTGAGAAGAAAGAGCTGTACTTTTATTTGAAATGTCTTGACTTGAGGTTGAGGTTGAGCAAGTCAAGCTGATATTACACAAACAACATCTGTAGAAATGCCAACTCTCACACATTCAATGTAAGACTTACGCAACTGACACTATTCTCATGCCACACAACCATATTATCACGCAGTAAAAAAAAAAAAAAGCAAAGAGGACACTGACACTGACAGACAAGACAGAGCCGGTTTCTTTAATATGAAACAAAGTGTCAGCTTTCAAACTCTGGTAATTTTATTATGAAATCAAACAAATACTGTTTTCGCACTCTTGAGTCTCAGTTCAAGCGAAAGATCATTTCTTATTACTAGTTAATAGTAAATAAACAAGAATGATTATCACAAACAGCTTAACAGGATGCTCTCTGCACACGCAAGGTCTCTCACTCACTCTACCTCTCTGCCGTGCGCGGTTTGGAGCACAATCTCTGTCTTTTATCTATAGATAAACTCATCTTTCAGGCATTTGACAGACCGGTTTGACACTTAAGCGTGAAAAATCGGGGGTTTGTCATGTGAAACCAATCAAATGCGGGTGTCTCACGGCCAATGCGTGATAGTTGGCAGCTCTGACACTTAGATCTTCTGATACCAGTCTGTTGACGATCCTACGGCACAAACTGTCATCGTTTGGAGGAAGGTCATTTTGTACCACTGCCCCAACATATCCGTGACCTCTCATCACTACACGACTTTAAAACCCACATTAAAACACATATTTTTGTCACTTGTTTCCCTGACCTCTGACTCTATGTTCTGATTTCTATATGTACCTCTTTCTATTATGGTACCTTTCACTGTTTATATGTATCGTTTCTATGTCATGTTTCCATGTCATGTGTATTTGTACTCATTGTAAAGTGACCTTGAGTTTTCTGAAAGGCACTATATAAAATAAACATATTATTATTATTATTATTATTATTATTATTATTACAATAGTGATGCATTGCCTCTGGCAAGCTCCACTATAAAACAGTTCTCCATCTCCTGTCGATCTCCTTTGTGAGAAGAAAGAGCTGTATTTTCATTCGAAAGTTCTAGGTTTGAGGTTGAGCAAGAAATGGTGAAATCACCCAAACAACATGTGCCCAGAAAACCACACAAAAACGTGCCCAGAAAACCACACAAAAACTGAGACAGGTTGAAGAGAGAGAGAGAAAAAAAAACCTTTTTTTCTTGTTCATTTAAGGCAAAAGGAGCACATTGCTGCCATTTTTGTAAGGCTTAAATTAATATTTAAAAGGTTACATGGGTCAAAAACATAGAAAACAATAACTTGCCCATTTTATCAGGACAAGTAAAAATCTGAACCATGATATATAAAAGGGCACAGCTAAAGTGACACAGCTGTGACATTTATTACAATGGGTTTAAATAAAACAAACAAATTTTTTTGATTTTTTTTATTTTGATTTTTTTTATCAATTGACAGGACAAATAACTGTAATTATTACTGTTTAATTTTCACTCTTGGTGCAACAGACTGTACTTCTAGTATTATTGAGCCAGTCCTTGCTTATGGTGCCATTTGTTTTTTTTCATATGCAAACAGTTATCAACAAGAACAAATTCTTATAGGCAATTTATTTAGCACGTAAAATTATTGGTATCACTACCCCTAATTTATCAGATAGTGTCACTACATTCACGTTGCGAAAGGCACAAAAAATATTAAACGACTCAGCCACCCACTTTACAAATATGTTATCCCTCTGCCTTCTGGCCGCAGGTATAGGTTACCGATGTGTAGAAAGGCCAGGTATAGTAAGAGTTTTGTTCCTGTATCTATACGAGCTCTAAATGCATCGGAAATTAGCCATTGATGCGTCACGTATGCTCTCTTGTTGTCGTTTTTTTCTTTTTTTCTGTAATGTCAGAAACTCTTTTTTTTTATGGTATTATGATGTTTTTAATTTAATAAATACAAATATCCTCTAGAGGACAAATTAAAATCGATCTATCTAAATCAGACAAACTATTTTGGGTAAAACTTTAGGATATCTTTCTGTCATTAATGAATAACTACACATGAACAAATGAGTGACACAATATTAACATTCAGTTTGCAAAAAATAAATAAATCATCATCCAGCTCAGTTCAGTTCTTGTTGTTATGGAAACAGACGGACAACAAGGTAAGTAGTGATGATAATGTTTAATGTAAACAGCAGAGTATCAGGATACTTCAATGAGTAGAAATGGGTGAGTAACAGAGTTCAGATATGGATAATTCTTGAGTGCAGTCCGTGAATGGATAATGGAGATTTTCTTTGCAGGAACGTCGGGTGGAGATTTCCTGAGTGGAGAAGAGGCTGACAGGCTGATGGCACACACTAACGCACCACTTGGCTGGACTGAAATGCTTACGGCTCACACACCACGGAAGAGATGATCTGGACAGACTGGGATCGGCACAGAGAACTGGTAAGTAAACACAGGGTAGATTGGTTAGTGACACTCGGAGAGAAGCACTATGAGTCCGCTTCGTATGAACGAGCCCGGACAATGAGAGGTGCGTGGTGTGTGCTTATGAAGCAGAGTGGCTGATGGGGTGCAGGTGTCTCTCGTTAAAACTCAGGTGACTGTGATCGTTGGGTGATTGTGGTGGAAGAACCTGGCCAATCCGTGACACTTGTATAGTAGCATTAGTAAAGTCGGATGTTTAAATTTAAGTGTTGCCAACTATGCAAGCCAGAGGCGAACGATGAAAAAAAAATTGGTTTTACTGATGATAGAAATGTGGCTTTCAAATGAAAGATTTATATCTTTCACTTGAAAGCCACATTTCTCTGGTCCTCTGCTTTGTGGTTTTTCACTGCATGAGATGGCATGTGAGCGTGAGAACAGTGTCAATTGTGTGAGTTGGCAGCCCTGCAGATAAGAGAGTTGTTTGTGTAATATCAGCTTGGCTTGCTCAACCTCAACCTCAACCCAAGACATTTCAAATAAAACTATCTTTCTTCATATGAAGGGATTGGGCAGGAGAAAACAACTTTTATCAAACTCATTGGCTGCATTTACACTGCAGGTCTTGATGCCTAATTCCGATTTTCTGATAATATCCGATTTTTTTGACGACCCGCTTACATCATCTTTTAAAAGTGACCCGTATCCGATTTTTGCATTTACACTATACACTGCTGAAACTACCAAATGTAGACGTTCTGACCGGAAAAAGGAGTAAAACAGCACGAAATGCAATGGATCCAGGTTCGAATAAAATTATCCAGTGTTTTGCTTTCCACAATATTTTGAGAAATCAGCAAAAAAGTCAGCAAAACATTGGTCTCGTACGGCGGAGAAAAAAAGATGAAAGCACATCATCGTGAAATGTCTTCAAACACGGATTTTATTCTGTAACAACCCTGCATTTTTGCCCGCACCGTCTCTTCGCCCCAAACACTCAAAAGACTTGAAACCTTCGCATTGCTCCACTGTGTGTATCTTCGTCCTCCATCACTTCTATAAGTCATGTGATCTAATTTGGTGGTCAGGGGGCGGTGCTGGGGGGGGGGGGGGGGGGGGGGGCTAAGGGGGCTGGAGCCTCGAATGTTTTCAGTAAAGCCCCGAATGTTTTTATTACCATGCATTGTACACACCATCACTGAGTTTCCATGCGCATTGAAATCATTTTTATTAGAATTTAATTAAATGTATATCTCTCGACTCTCGCATCTAAAGCGTCCGTCAACATACGCGTTGAAGAAAAAAATTTCATCTTTTAATATTATTTCATTATTAAATATTACGTATCTGTATTATTATTCTTTATTAATATTCATAATCAGTTGTATTATATTATGGAGTTTAAAAACATGAGTTTGAATGCATGAGGGAACTAATAGATAGCATGGATCCATGAGATGGATCATATGTCAGACAGGGGGAAGCTATATTTTGCTAAGGGGTATGTACAATGTAACATGTTCCACTGATGTGAGTGTATCACAGATGTAAACAACAAGGATAGTTCTTAATGTGGAAAGTGTATGTACCACGTGTATGTATGACATATAAGTTCCATTTTTAACATACAGTAAGCAACATGTTTTGTTACCTTACAAGGAAGCTGTAAGACTCTCTGTGATGTATAAAAGCTCAATCTTACTGTACTACCTCAGAGAAACACAGAAACGCATAGACCTGGCATGAATGCAACATCTTAAAGTTTCTCTCCTGACATATAAGAATAAAAATCTTTCTTGGGAAGATAACTGGTGTCCGGTCCCGTAAATCAAATAATAACGGGGAAACAAAAGAGGCTTTAATTCCAAGTCTACACGCGTTGTCATTCACAACCGACAAGAACCGCCCACTCAGGCTAGTGCTTCTGACTGACATGTAAACTGGCCAACCATCGATGAGAAGTTCAGCGTCTGTACGATCCAGCCAATGAAATTAGATATTTTGGAGCCAGGTGGTTTGTTGATGTGTAAGTTAGTAATGAATGAGTAAAATGGATATATCAAAGTTCTTAAAAAAGCTCCGCCCATGTCCCCAGCCCTGCCCACATCAGGCCTAGACGGATCTGTATTGCTTCTTCAGGGTTCCTGTGTCCTCATGGAAAACCATCGGAAGTTTCTCTAGTGAAAATAAATGGTGTTTTTGTTTTGGAGGGAAATCTGTAGATTTTTACCATGGTAAAGTGTGTCCTGAAGGATTACAAATTTAAGAATATGTTTAATATCTATTTCCAATACTATAGTATATAGAAGTTTATTAGTGTGAATGCCTGAGCAGATTCTTAAATCAACACTGAGCCTATCTTCATGTCTCAGCATGTGAAGTGACCTGCTGAGAGGGTCTTCCCCCGCCTCACCTTTTGTCTTTGAGTTTCAGTGCAGGGAGTTCTGCTCCATCCTGTTTCTCGTGTCTCACAGGGTGAAGTCTCATGCTGAGCAAGTTTTAACGTCTGCTATTTTATTACTATGCTGATGAGATCAGGGCTGGGGAATTTCCAGTAAAGCTTCTGATTCCTATATACATTTACATGCCTTTCTTCCCCCAATGTAACCCCTCCCCCTTGAGAGGTATATCAACTACAGTTATCCTGTTTAAGCCAGAGATTTTGGGTACCATCTTGGACCAAGCAGACTACAGCAAATAAATGAATCCTGCTTAAAAGATACACCCGAGTCTCCTGGTCTTCGCTCTTCTGAGTTTCTAGTTAAGTCAAGTCATCATCATTTATATAGCGCTTTTAACAATGTAGATTGTTGCAAAGCAGCTTTACAGAGACAAACATATAATTTAAGGTAACAAAGAATGGTTTGGTTTTATAGCGGTTCTTGAATATGTTGTTTCCAGCTAAAGTTAGTTTTGATTGATTCACTTCCGTCCAAATGATCATTTGTTATTAAATTAGGGGCCGCTAAGACGACGCTGTTCTCTCTAAATAGACTAAACGCGAACCTGTGATAAACGCTGATGGCTTTTACATGCGCGTTAAGAATTTATTTCTATAGTTATGTGCGTTTGAATATATGTGTGCGCAGGTTCGTAATTCGCTACAAACCATGCCTAAACAAACTACTTGTCTTGCCTATAAATTTTGACGCAGAATTTTATTTTATCAATTCGGCGTAGGGACGCGAAACCGGAATTTCATAGCGCTTTATCTGTAGAGTGGATTAGGGATCCTCCATAGGGAGAGGCTTGTTGGCACTTCAGCACTGCGTTGTCATCGGGTCCAGGCGAAGGTCCTTCGTCAGATCTGGAAACGGCCTGGATCCGGCAGGCTGCAGGAAAACCTCGGGATAAACAAAGACACTAAATTAGCGTAGATGCCATTCTTCTTATGATGTAAGAAGTACATCAGGATTTGAGGGAAGAGTTCCCGGTTCCGGCTGGCCTAATCTATGCAGCCTAACAATTAATTAGCGAAGTCTATAACGTATTATGTGAATGCTAGGTCAAAGAGATGTGTTTTTAGTCTAGTTTTAAACTGACAGACTGTGTCTGCTTCCCGGACAATGGTAGGAAGATTGTTCCAAAGTTTTGGTGCTAAATAGGAAAAGGATCTACCGCCAGCAGTCGATTTAGATATTCTAGGTATTATCAACTGGCCAGAATTTTGAGATCGCAATAGACATGCAGGACAATAATGCGTTAAGAGCTCGCTCAAGTACTGGGGAGCTAAACCATTTAGTGCTTTGTAAGTAATCAGCAATATTTTAAAATTTATATGATGTTTAATAGGCAGCCAATGCAGTGTTGACAGAACCGGGCTAATATGGTCATACTTCCTGGTTCTGGTAAGAACTCTAGCGGCTGCGTTTTGGACCAGCTGTAGTTTGTTTAATAAGCGTGCAGGGCAACCACCCAGTAGAACATTACAATAATATAGCATTGAGGTTATGAACGGATTAACTAATTGTTCCGCATTTGTCCGTGAGATCATATGACGTAATTTAGATATATTTTTAAGATGGAAAAATGCTGTTTTACAGATACTAGACACGTGACTTTCAAATGAAAGATTGGTATCAAAGAGCACACCCAGGTTCCTAACTGGCGACGAAGACTTAACAGAGCAGTTTCTACACTTTAGAAGAAATATTTTCCCAACAGATGGTGCCGTGACCCGAATAGAGAATGCTCAACTGAATCCAGAACTGAATCTTGAAACTTCAAGCTCAACAAAGAATCTCAACAAAGAAGGAACTTCTGACTGAATTCCAGACTGAATCTTGAAACTTCAAGCTCAACAAAGAATCTCAACAAAGAATGAACTTCTGACTGAATTCCAGACTGAATCTTGATACTTTAAGCAACAAAGATCTCAAGAAAGCGAACTGAGTTCCAGAACTGAATCTCAACAAGATTTCACCTTTCTGACTGAAGTTCCAGACGGAATCTTTTTCATACAAACAAAGATTCGGTGAGTTTCACTCTATTCAAAGAACCGCTGAAAGACCAGTACAAATTTTGTGCTTCTGCGCCGCCAGAGAAAGAGTTATCAGACAGCTGTAGTGTTTGGTGAACTAAAGTTATCCTTTAAAAGTTGCCTTTTAGAGATGAAAGTTTGATCCTCTGTTCAGGCAGGGAAGTTTTAACATTACATGTTAAAAGATATATCCTCTGTTCTTGCAGGCAGGGAAGATTAACATTGAATGTTAATGTTTGGGATCCTCTGAATAGTCAGGGAAGTTATTTTTTTATCCTCTGTTTCAGGCAGGGACGATTAGCCTTACGTATTAATATTTGATTTTTATCCTTTGTTTCAGGCAAACAGGGAAGAAAAGAATACCCTCTGTTTCAGACAGGGAGATTTAGCATCTTATGCTACTGATTTAAATACCCTCTGTGTAAACAGGGAAGACTTAGCCGAAGTTAAGTGTGAAATGTGAAATGAAACTTGACTTTCGAAAATCATATTTCATATGTTACAAGAACAGCCTTTTTCCACCTTAGAAACATTGCTAAGCTACGTAACATGCTATCTGTTTCAGATGCAGAAAAGTTAGTTCATGCATTCATGACCTCGAGACTAGATTACTGTAATGCTTTATTAGCTGGTTGTCCTGCATCCTCAATAAACAAGCTACAGTTAGTCCAAAATGCAGCCACTAGAGTTCTTACTAGATCGAGAAAATATGATCATATAACACCAATTTTATCATCTCTACACTGGTTACCTATTAAGTTCCGTATCAATTACAAAGTATTACTACTGACTTATAAAGCTCTAAATGGTTTAGCTCCTGTGTATTTAACAGACCTTCTATCGCCCTACAATCCATCGCGCTCTTTAAGATCACAAAATTCGAGGCTTCTGGTCATTCCTAGGATATCTAAGTCTACTAAAGGAGGGAGGGCGTTCTCACATTTAGCTCCTAAACTCTGGAATAGCCTTCCTGATATTGTTCGAGACTCAGACTCGCTGTCCCAGTTTAAAACTAGATTAAAGACGCATCTCTTTAACCAAGCATTCACTTAATGCTTACCTTTTATACTACTTCTGAATCAGTTCGAATGCATTAATATTATGAACATCAGCTATGCTAATTATTTCCCATCTGTCTTTCTGCTGTTATCTCGGGACGCTAGTCCCGAGGTAATAGCGTTCGTCAGCTCCAGTTTGTATCCAGCCTCTCACGAAGACTTCAGATGCCCCAACACCTGTGATGAGACGACTAAACGCCTGTGGAGAGACGACTCGACACCTGTGAAGAGACGACTAAACACCGGCGATATGTTATGCCTAAATTTATACATGATTAACTAACTGTATTTTTCTTTGTCCATTTCTGAAATGCACTTTCTGTAAAGCTGCTTTGAGACAATGTGTATTGTGAAAAGCGCTATACAAATAAACTTGAATTGAATTGAATTGAATTGAATTGAAATGTTGGTTAATTTGGAAGGTTAACAAGAATTGATCTGTGTTAAAAATTGCACTGATGATGTGACAGTCACCAAGATCATCACCAAACGTGCAAACCAGAAGCCATAGAAGACAACAAAGGTCCGTGGGCTGCTAAAGACCAGAGATGAAGCATTCAGATCAGGAGATAAAGCAGCCCAAATAAAGCAGCTCAAAAGAGCAAGAGCCAACCTGTCCTGTGGCATTAAAAATGCAAAACGGTCAAATGCTCAAAAAATCAACAAACACTTCGCCGACAGCAGAGACACACGGAGCCTGTGGCATGGCATTAAGACCATCACTGACTACAAGCCTCCGCCACAGGCCTGTGATGATGATACATCCCTCCCCGATGCACTTAACCACTTTTATTCACGGTTTGAAATGCAGAATGATATACCTGCACAAAGACTGCCCATACCGCCCAACGACAAGGTGCTCTGTCTGTCTCCAGCCGACGTAAGGAAGTCCATATCTAGGATTAACCCACGCAAGGCGGCAGGTCCCGACAACATACCTGGCCGTGTTCTGAGAGACTGTGCTGCACAGCTGACAGATGTGCTTACAGATATCTTTAATACCTCGCTGCACCAGGCAGTCGTCCCCACATGTCTCAAATCGACAACAATCATTCCGGTACCAAAGAAATCACCTGTGTCCTGCCTAAATGACTACCGTCCCATAGCACTGACCTCAATCATAATGAAGTGCTTTGAGAGGTTAGTCATGCACAATATCAAAGCCTGCCTCCCCAACACTCTCGACCCGCTTCAGTTTGCATACCGTCCAAACCGCTCTACGGACGATGCAATTTCCTCCACCCTCCACCTGGCTCTAACCCACCTAGAAAATAAAGACTCCTATGTTAGAATGCTGTTCATTGACTTCAGTTCGGCATTCAACACAATTATTCCACAACAGCTCATAAATAAACTAAACCTGCTGGGCCTCAACAATTCCCTTTGTAATTGGATCCTGGACTTTCTTACCGGAAGACCTCAGTCAGTCCGTGTCGGCCACAACACCTAGAGCACTACCACACTTAGCACAGGTGCCCCACAAGGCTGTGTGCTCAGCCCGCTGCTCTTCACACTGCTGACCCACGACTGTACTGCCAAGTTCAGCTCCAACCACATCATCAAGTTTGCTGATGACACGACAGTGGTAGGTCTCATCAGAAACAATGATGAAACGCCATACAGAGAGGAAGTGGCACAGCTGGTTGAATGGTGTGGCACTAACAATCTGTCCCTCAACATGGGAAAGACAAAGGAGGTCGTGATAGACTTCAGGAGAAACTCGGTTGACCACCCCCCCATTGACCATCGACAGCTCGACTGTGGAGAGAGTCAGCAGCACTAAATTTCTGGGGGTGCATATCACAGAGGATCTTACCTGGACCACCAACACCATGTCACTCTCCAAAAAGGCACAACAGCGCCTACACTTTCTCCGCCGGTTGAAAAGAGCAAGCCTCCCTCCACCTATCCTCAACACATTCTACAGGGCACAATTGAGAGTGTGCTGACTAGCTGCATCACTGTTTGGTACGGAAACTGCAGTGCTCCTGACCGAAAGACCCTCCAGCGGACAGTGAACACAGCTGAAAAGATCATCGGTGCCCCTCCCCCTTCCATCCAGGACATTTTCCTTACACGATGCTCCAGCAAAGCCAACAGCATCGTTAAGGACTCCACCCATCCCTCCCACAGTCTCTTCCAGCTCCTACCATCAGGAAGACGGTATCGGAGTATCAGAGCCCGCTCCGCCAGACTGCTCAACAGCTTTTTCCCCCAGGCCGTGAGGGCCCTGAACTCAAACTGCACCCTCTGAAACCCCATGAAAACCCCTACCTCCTGAAACACACAAAGACACTTTACATACTACGCACTAGACACTTTACACACACTGCTGCGTGTATAAAATAAATGGACTCAGCAATTATATTTATGTACATTTTCATGCACTATTGTACTGTCCCCCAACCAGTGTCTTGACAAACAATGTTTATGTCTGTTATATCTTTGTATGTTTGTATTTATGTAGCACCGTGGTCCTGTGAGGCACGACATTTCGTCCCACTGTATGTTCCCACATGTAGTGGAATGGCAATAAACCTCAACTTGAACTTGAACTTAAACTTAACAAGTGTACCCTCTTTTGATCAGAGAAGTTTTAGTGTTTGATTGTGTGATAACAAAGAACATCACAAAATGGTTAGAAGGAATGCTAGGCTAGTTCCATCAACTGAGAAAAATGGACTAGCTACTCCTTTATGGACAGACAGTGAATTCAAGTCATTGCTAGGAGAGCACATGAATTCCATAGTGACTGAGTCGGTTAGATTGGATTTGACAAAGAAATTTGATATTGACCCAGAAAAAGTTTGGTCTATTGAAGAATGCAAGAAGGTGTTAGGTGCATGTATCAGAAAGAAAAACATGAAAGGCATAATTTGTTGCCATAGAGAATATAGCTTATCCATTGCACAAGAACAAGCTAGGTGTATTGATAAGTTAAATGAAAAGACATTCACTACTAGATGGCGGCAGGCAGGTGTGGTGTGCTGGTGGCATTTCTGCTTTATGCGTTTATTCTAACACTATCAACTCCAAAGTTTGGGGAACGAGCATGGCACTTGAATCGAAATGGATGTAGTAACCTGGTGGAGGCAAATGTTTCCCTAAGTTTGGGGGGAAGCATTTTGGCTACGGAAAGACCATTGTGGCTACTACATTCGTGTTTCCTGGCCTCATGACCTCATTCAAAAAAAGACTCAAAAAACAGACTGAGCGCAGTTTGAAAGGCGAAACGCTGATCATTATCATGTGTCTCCTATTATCGGGAGACGTTCATCAATGCCCAGGCCCCATCTCCAACAGCGGCGACTCCGATAATGTAACGGGCAGCGGCGACGCTGTGTACGCCCACCAGGCTGGATTAAATGCTGTGAGTGTCTCCGAGCATTTTCACCTGGATTTACCCAGCCAATCGATACTTGGAGATTTGTGTCCGGGGTGCTCGGGGCAGGATATGCGTACAGTGGAAAGTGTACTACACGAGGATAAATGGTGCAAAGAAGCGATGAACGAACAGCTTGGCTTGGAGTCGGATCAGCTGGGAAGCAGTAGCCGACCCGCCGAGGAAGAGCGGCGTGGAGCTGCGGGGAGCACGCGGCGGAGGAACGCCAAAGAACGGATCAACCTACGACAAAAGAGAAGTAATCTACTTCATTCAAAACCACAGTCACGGAGGTATGATTTGACACTCTTTCACACACTCAACCACGCTAAAGTTATCTGGGACGCTAAATCGAAACCTAAAGGTCTGCTGGGGGGACATTTAAATGTTAGGAGTATTTCCTCCAAAACCGACCAGGTGGAAAAACTGCTTATGGACTCGAACTTGGATTTTATTTGTCTATCGGAGACCTGGTTAACAAAGACATCTCCTCAGGCAGCATACTGCATTCCAGGCTACAGCATATTTAGAAGGGATAGGTCTACTGGAAGAGGTGGTGGATTACTTTTCTATGTTAAAGAGCATTTACAATGCCAACAGATAAATGTGCAAGATAAATTGGATGTAGAGATTGAATGTATTGCTTTAACTATAAATGTGTCACCTCAGATGTCATTTATTTTAGCTGGTTTTTATAGACCACCTTCTGCTGATGTTAAATTTTATACATCATTTAAGGAGATTTTAAAAGGATTAAATTCTCTTGGTAAAGAAGTAATTGTACTAGGGGATTTCAATGTGAATTGGATAGAGAAAAACAGTAGAAAAAGGTTAAAGGAAATAATAGGACTTTATGATCTTGAACAGCTAATAAAGGGACCGACAAGGATAACCAAAACATCTAAAACACAAATCGACCTGGTATTTTCAAATAAATCTGATAGAATAATAAAATCTTTTCATTTTATCACAGGTATATCAGACCATAATTTAGTTCTGATAGCAAGGAAATTAAACAAAAATAGATTTACATTTAGAACAAATAAGAAGGAGGTTTTTTATAAAATACCCAATAAAGACTTGGCACATTTTGACCAAGAGTTGGAGAAGGTAGACTGGAACATTTTGAACTCTAATAATGAAATAGGCTCATTTTGTGGGAGCTTTTTAAATCTAATCAATAATGTTAAGGTGAAATTTATTAAAAAGTGTGTTAACTTGAACAAAAAGGCACATTTACCCTGGTTGACAAAAGACATTTGGAATTTGATGAGGAGAAGAGATTATTTACTTAAAAAGGCTTTAAAATCGAACATTGACAATGATATGCGTCTATTTAAGGATTATCGGAATAACGTAGTAAAAGAACTAAGGACTTCGAAAGCAAACTTTTTTATTGATTTGATAACACAACCTAAAGGAAACAATCACTTAGTCTGGAAGCACATTAATACTATTTCTCGGAAAAAAATGTCTCAAAAATTTTATGAAATTAAAATAAACAATGTTTTAACGCAAGAAGAATCAAAGGTAGCTTGTGCCTTTAACAGTTTTTTCAAAGATTCTGTTAATGATTTGGTTGTTGTTTTTGGTAACAGAACAAGGGAAATGAAATGTGTAGATTCAACTAAACCAGTGTTTCACTTAAGTGAGGTCTCGGAGCAAGAAGTTCTTAAAATTTTACAAGGACTTAAAATTTCAAAGTCACAGGATGGTTATGGTTTAGATTCGTGTATGGTTAGAAGGAATGCCGCCACCCTATGTCGACCTACTACTCAGCTAATCAATCGATCCATCAGAGAAACGGTCTTTCCCGACTGTCTAAAAAAGGCAGTAGTTACACCTTTGCATAAGGGAGGAGATAAAACTGAGCTGGCCAACTATAGACCAGTGAGTATCCTACCTGTAATATCTAAGGTTGTCGAGAAAGTAGTGGCCATGCAACTGATGGATCATTTGAATTATGGTGAGCACCCCCTGAATCCTCTTCAGTTCGGTTTTAGAAAACACCATTCAACTGAAACGGCACTTTGTTATTTTGTTGAACAACTTAAAGCCATGTTGGATAAAGGGGGGGTGGTGGGTGCCATATTTTTAGATCTGAAAAGAGCATTCGACACGGTAAACCATGACATCCTGTTATCTAAATTGTCCACTCACAATATTTCTGACGAGACATTACGATGGTTTAAATCTTATTTAGAGAATAGGATGCACTGCACTAGAATTAAGAGCACTATGTCCTCGTTTTTAGACTGCTCAGTTGGGGTGCCACAAGGCTCCATTTTGGGCCCTCTCTTATTTAGTGTTTATATAAATGATCTTCCAGCTATTTGTCCTGAAGTTCACGTACAAATGTACGCCGATGACGCCGTTATATATGTCCATGCAAAACTAAGACAGGAAGCAGCAGCTGTGCTCCAGGGAGCGATGGAAAAAATTTCAGATTGGATGGTGCAATCATGCTTAACACTAAATTTTAGCAAAACGGTCAGCACGTTTTTTTCAAAAAGGAATACTTCTCACTCTGTGCTGGAAATTATTGTAAAAGGAACAAGAATTCACGAAGCAGAGTCCATTAAGTATTTAGGCGTAGTGTTCGACAGGACACTGTCGTTTAAAAAGCATGTTTCAAAACTGATAAAAACTGTAAAATTTAATCTATCGCAGTTCAGATATATTCGCCCGCAAAGGAGCACAGATGCAGCCAAGCTTTATTTGCATGCGATGATATTGTCACATTTTAAATATTGCATCATAAATTGGTCTTTATCAACCAACTCTGCGTTACAGCCGCTTCAAAGCCTGTACAAACAGGCACTCAAAATTTTATGTAACCCTTTTCTTAACCCTAGTGGTTAATTTAACTATTGTCCAAACAAGAAAACGTCTCGGTTACTAATGTAACCCTCGTTCCCCGAAGGAGGGAACGGGAGACGTGACGTCGACGTGACGACGTTAGGGGATCACTTCAGGAAGCCCTATCAACTTCGAGTATCTAAAGAACAAGCCAATGAACGTTGGCGTGCGTGAAACGCGTCACGCGCCCGCCCCGCAGCGCGGGTATAAACAGGAAGCGGACGCCGCACTCATTGTTTTTCGCTGAGGAGCCGAGATTCAGTCGGCCGTACAGCGATGGTCAGCAACTGTGGCAGCGGGACGTCACGTCTCCCGTTCCCTCCTTCGGGGAACGAGGGTTACATTAGTAACCGAGACGTTCCCCTTCAGTCGCTCACGTTCGACGTGACGACGTTAGGGGATCCCATGGAAAACACCGTGGTTGCTGCCACATCCAGCGCCCTACGGAGACTCTCAGACCCCCAACTGTCTGAGGCGGAAGACCTGCGTAGAGGGAGTTCACTGTTGTTCCGTTAACCCCACACAGTGGAACTCTTGGATAACACTGGGAAAGCGTGCCTTTCCAGGGGAGAGGGACGCTGCGGAAGCCACATCCTGCCCGAAGGGAGGTAACATGTGGAGAATACACATATGGACTGGCCAGAAGGGCAGTGCAACATATGGAATGTCACTGGGGTGGCTCCAGCCTGAGAAGGGGGAGGCTACACCAGACAGTGACGGCAGAGCAGACTCTGCCAAGGGAAAGACACGGGCTCACCGCAGGGAGCTGGTCGTGGAAGAATACTCATATGGGATCGCCGCAGGAATCACCACATATGGAACCCAGCCTAGCATAAGTTACACAAGCATACGAGCACTAGGCCTGGCGTCGGACGCTCCGCAACGACCGACTGCCGGAGGGGTGCGGAGGAACTCACAGGGTTCGCCAGAGTGGGGAACTCGACTGGAGCAAAAAAGCGCACGTATCCGCTCCATGTGGAGGGGAGTGGCGCAGCAAGCCGACACAAGAGCGGAAACTTCGGTGTTACCGGCTGGTTGAAGCGAGCACACAGGAAGAAACCGGCTCAACACGTAGGCTATAAAACCTAGCGAACGTATTAGGTGTCGCCCAGCCCGCAGCTCTACAGATATCTGTCAGCGAGGCGCCGTGTGCCAGCGCCCAAGAAGAAGCGACACCCCTAGTGGAGTGGGCTCTCAACCCGGGCGGGCAAGGCACGCCTTGGGCTTCGTAAGCCAAGGCGATGGCATCCACTATCCAGTGGGCCATCCTCTGCTTGGAGACAGCCTTTCCCTTCTGCTGGCCTCCGTAACAGACGAAGAGCTGATCTGAGGTCCTGAGGCTTTGCGTTCTGTCCACGTACAGACGCAGAGCGTGGACGGGACAGAGAAAAGCCAGGGCTGGGTCTGCCTCCTCCGAAGGCAGCGCTTGCAGGTTCACCACCTGGTCCCGGAAGGGAGTGGTAGGAACCTTGGGCACGTATCCGGGCCGGGGTCTCAGGATCACGTGAGAGTTAGCCGGGCCGAATTCCAGGCACGATTCGTCGACCGAAAATGCATGCAGGTCCCCTACCCTCTTGATGGAGGCCAATGCAACCAGGAGTACTGTTTTACAGGACAGAATTTTTAACTCAGCTGACTGCAAAGGCTCAAAGGGTGGTCTCTGAAGTGCCGAAAGGACCAGAGACAAGTCCCAAGAGGGTATAGAGAGTGGGCGAGGAGGATTTAGTCTCCTTGCTCCCCTCAGGAACCTGACGATCAGGTCATGCTTCCCCAACGACTTACCTTCAACTGCATCGTGATGTGCGGCAACGGCGGCAACATACACTTTAAGGGTGGAGGGAGACAGCCTTTGCTCCAACCCGTCCTGCAGGAAGGAAAGCACGGCTCTGACCGAGCAAGTTCGGGGGTTCTCCTCGTGAGAAGAACACCATTCAACGAATAGGTTCCACTTCAATGCATAGAGGCGCCTCGTAGAGGGGGCTCTAGCTGAAGTGATGGTGTCAACTACCGCTGGGGGTAGGTCACCTAGAACCTCCGCGTCCCGTCCAGGGACCAGACATGGAGTTTCCAGAGGTCCGGACGCGGGTGCCACAGGGTGCCCCGTCTCTGAGAGAGCAGGTCCTCTCTCAGAGGAATGGGCCAGGGAGGGGCTGTCGCGAGGAGCACTAGTTCGGGGAACCAGGTCCGGTTGGGCCAATACGGCGCAACTAACACGACCTGCTCCTCGTCCTCCCTGACTTTGCACAAGGTCTGTGCAAGAAGGCTCACTGGGGGAAACGCATACTTGCGTAGGCCCGGGGGCCAGCTGTGTGCCAGAGCATCCGTGCCGAGGGTGCCCTCGGTCAGGGAATAGAACAACTGGCAGTGAGACGTGTCCGGGGCGGCAAACAGATCTACCTGTGCGGTCCCGAAGCGCCTGAAAATCAGCTGGACCACCTGGGGATGGAGTCGCCACTCTCCCGGTAGCACCTGCTGCCGTGAGAGCTCGTCGGCTGCACGGTTGAGCAGGCCAGGAATATAAATGGCACGAAGCGACCTCAGATGCTTCTGACTCCAAAGGAGGAGATGGCGGGCGAGTTGTGACATGCGGCGGGAGCGTAGACCACCCTGACGGTTGATGTACGCAACGGTCGCAGTGCTGTCCGTACGGACCAGTACATGCTTGCCTCGAAGCGGCGTTTTGAAGCGTCCCAATGCAAGATGTACTGCTAACAACTCGAGGCAGTTGATGTGCCAATGCAGTTGAGGCCCCGTCCACAGACCTGAAGCTGCATGCCCGTTGTACGTGGCCCCCCAACCGGTGGGAGAGGCATCCGTGGTGACAGAGTGCCTGGACACTTGTTCTAAGGGAACACCTGCCCGCAGGAACGAAGGGTCTGACCACAAGCTGAGAGTTTGGCGACAGTGTGGAGTCACTTGGACCCGGCACGAGCCGCTCTGCCACGCCCATCTCGGGACTCGATCGTGGAGCCAGTGTTGGAGCGGCCTCATATGAAGCAATCCGAGCGGCGTTACCGCGGCTGCAGATGCCATATGCCCCAGGAGCCTCTGAAACAGTTTCAGTGGAGCCGCTGTTCTGCGTCTGAGCGTGCTCACGCAGTTCAACACTGACTGGACGCGGGCCTCGGTGAGGCGCGCTGTCATGTTGATCGAGTCCAACTCCATACCGAGAAAAGAGATCCTCTGCCCGGGGGTGAGTTTGCTCTTTTCCCAGTTGACCCGAAGCCCTAGGTGGCTGAGGTGACTGAGCACCATGTCCCTGTGTTCGCACAACTGCTCTCTCGACTGGGCGAGAATAAGCCAGCCGTCGAGGTAGTTGAGAATGCGAACACCACGCTCGCACATGGGAGCAATGGCCGCCTCCGCGACTTTCGTGAAGACACGGGGCGACAGGGCCAGCCCGAAGGGTAAGACTTTGTACTGATATGCCCATCCCTCGAACGCAAAGCGAAGAAATGGTCTGTGTTGAGGGAGAATCGAGACATGAAAGTACGCCTCCTTCAGGTCGATCGCTGCAAACCAATCTTGGGGACGGATGCATTTGAAAATGCGTTTCTGCGTAAGCATCTTGAACGGCAGTTTGTGAAGGGACCGGTTCAAGACACGCAGGTCCAAGATTGGCCGTAACCCACCGCCTTTCTTGGGTACAATGAAGTACGGGCTGTAGAAGCCGGTCTTCATATCGGCTGGAGGGACCGGCTCGATCGCGTCCTTCGCCAGTAGGACTGCGATCTCTGCCCTGAGCACAGGGGCACTGTCCACCAGAACGCGGGTAAACAGAATGCCCCTGAATACAGGGGGACGCCGGGCGAACTGAATCGCATAGCCGAGTCTGACAGTACGGATGAGCCAGCGAGACGGGCTGGGAAGCGCTAGCCAGGCTCCCAGACACCGCGCAAGCGGAATCAACGGCACCACAGACATACCCGGGGTGGGGCAGCGCGGCGGAATGCAGGGACCCGACTCGGACGGCATAGCGGCCCAGAGTGGGGTCTGAATGTGTGGTGCAACACGTACCTGCTTCCGTCGAAGGGCAGAGTGAGTGTGTGGAGGCGTCAGTGCTGCCGGAACACAGCCACTGCTGCTCGCTGGCGATGAAAGAGGGGTTCGAGGGTGACAGGGCATAGCGCCGTCGACCGCCAAGCGCGCTCTCTTGGGACCCAGAGGTTTCAGAAATTGCTCTTTTATTGAATATGTGGGTACCCCTGAAGGCAGTGGCGGAAAAGGAACAAAAGGAAACAGAAGATTCTCCACCCGGCCCTCCACCGGGGGAAGGAGCGGTGCCTTCACCGTCTCCTGGAGAGCAACTTGATCCACCTCTGGGTCGCCCGTCTCAGGGTCGTTTGCACCTGCGCTTACCACCTGGTTTGGCAGCGGCCTGGACGGGCGTGGCCGACTTCCTGCGGTTTGCTCCACGCTGAGGCCTGGATGGTGGCTGCTGCTGAGGCTTAGCGGGAGCGGAGGACGCCGCAGGAGGACGGCCTCAGCGACGAGCGGACGGAGGGTCTGCGGCCGGCGGACGGGTGGGAGCAGCAGCGGTCCGCCGGGGCAGGATGTGTCGGATGGCCTCCGTCTGCTTCTGGGCGGCCGAGAACTGTTGGGCGAAGCTCTCGACCGCATCGCCGAATAACCCAACCTGGGAGAGAGGGGCATCCAGGAACCGATATTTATCGGTGTCCCTCATGTCCTCCAGGTTGAGCCAAAGGTGGCGCTCCTGGACCACCAAGGTGGACATCGCCTGACCAACTGAACGTGCGGTTTCCTTCGTCGCCCGGAGGGCGAGGTCAGTAGCCACACGGAGCTCCCGGAGGAGCTCTGGGTCAGAACCACCCTCGTTCATGTCCATGAGCGCCTGGGCCTGGTGGACCTGCAAGAGCGCCATGGCATGGAGGGCGGAAGCAGCCTGTCCACAGGCCTTATAAGCCTTCGCCGTAAGACCGGACGAAAACTTACAGGCCTTGGACGGGAGGCGCGGATTACCCCGCCAGGAGGAGGCGGACGCCGGACACAGTTGCATCGCGACGGCCCGCTCCACCGGGGGGATATCCACATACCCCTTAGCTGCACCGCCTTCGAGGGTGGCGAGGGGGGAGGAGCCACTAGAACGGCTTCGGACACTATACGGTGCCTTCCACGTCCTAGAAAGCTCCTCATGCACTTCCGGAAAGAAAGGTACCGGGGCGGCGCACTGAGAACCAGCACGGCCCGCCCCGAGAAACCAATCGTCCAACCGAGAGGGTTCGGGACGTGGTGGAGGATTCCACACAAGCCCGACCTTCTCGGCGGCCCGGGAAAGCATAGCCGCCCACTCTGGATCCGGCTCGGACAACGCTACACACCCAGAAGGGGGCAACGCAGCCGAGTCGTCATCTCCAGAGGAGTGAAGCTCCCCTTCCAATGCTGCGATCGACATCTGATCGTCAGCTGGCGCCCTAAAGGAAACGACTGGCCGTTCCGGAGAGGGACCGAGTCGTTCGCAAAGGGGCGCGGATGGCAACAGCACATGAGAGGCGTGAGGGGCCCGCGGAGATTGCCTCGATGGGGAAGCCCTCACGGTAATCCTCAGATCACCCTGGTCATGCGCTGAAGTAGGCCTATTCTGCGGGGCAGAATAAGCACTAGATCGGGGCATAGGCGAGGGGACTGCACCTCCCGTGAGGTAAGCGAGTCTCGATCTAAGCGCTGCCATAGTCATATTCCCGCAATGGGAACATGAACTATTCACAAAAGCTGCTTCAGCGTGCTGAATGCCCAAACACGAGAGGCAACTCTTGTGGCCATCTGCTGGCGCCAGGGAACGACCGCACCCAGAAACGCACAAGCGGAATGACATCCTGAAAAGGACGCAGGGTCACGCTTGTGTTGCTCTTTTAGTTGAAAATAACAAACAGAGGAAAGAAATAAAGACTCTTTTAGTGCTGAAGCACCCAGGGATAGCCGCGGTGTAATCGGGTACACTCTCAGTTAAGGAACGCCCACGAGACCGACACACACATACACACAGATGATGCCGTGAAAACGGCAGTTGTGGTTAGAATGCTCGCGGCCACCACTGATCGCGCCGTCACACCAGCACTGAAGCAGAGTTTCCTTCTCCCTCTAGTTCTCGTTATGAATAACGTGCAGCAGTCTGTAGAACTCAGAGTCAATAAAAGCTCGGCTCCGAAGCGAAAGACAATGAGTGCGGCGTCCGCTTCCTGTTTATACCCGCGCTGCGGGGCGGGGCGCGTGACGCGTTTCACGCACGCCAACGTTCATTGGCTTGTTCTTTAGATACTCGAAGTTGATAGGGCTCCCTGAAGTGATCCCCTAACGTCGTCACGTCGACGTCACGTCGAACGTGAGCGACTGAAGGGGAACCTGGATTCCCGGCAGTTGAATGGTGAATTGGCCGGTACTGTTAAATGAAACTTTTACATAAATTATATTTTTTCCCTATAGCCTACCAATTACACAATACGTGTACTAAAATACTAAATTAAACAATTCTTATTTATAGCTTACCAAAAATCAGTATCTTGTTGAATTAATTAACTTGCCAAACTCTAAAGAAATACCAACATACAAATGTTAAGAATAAAAAAAACAAATATTTATTTTACTTTAATATAATAACCCCCTTTAAAAGAAAAAAATACAAGGAACCACCTTTTGTTATATGAAGACAGATAAACACTTATACCCAATGGTATGTAAAGTACTTATTCTCTTGTAAATAAAATGTAAAT
The DNA here is from genome assembly GCA_036326025.1 of Chrosomus eos. Taxonomy (NCBI): domain Eukaryota; kingdom Metazoa; phylum Chordata; class Actinopteri; order Cypriniformes; family Leuciscidae; genus Chrosomus; species Chrosomus eos. The sequence continues at coordinate 68,457 of JAZAVI010000170.1, read as the reverse complement.
CAACTTAACTGTCACGGATGATACAGGAGTCAGACAGGTGGTAAGTGAATAAGTGTTTTATTTACAGAACAGCAGAAGCAGACGGAGTTATGGTGAGTATTCAAACAGATGATAATTGGATGAGAACTTAGCCACTGGATAATCAGAGTCTCTCTTTCAGATGCAGATGGATAGTCACTGGAAAGGGTTGCAGTAGGATGGCTGGGGACTGAAGAAGGCATACGGTGATGAAGATAGTCCAATAGAACTCAGGTAAGTAGCAGGTAAGTAGCAGGTAAGTCTCTGGTTGAGCATAGGAGAGTCTGTGTGTCATGTAACGACGAGACCAGACAATGAGTGTGAGACAGAGTGTGGTATATAAAGGTGGTGGGATGATGAGGTGCAGGTGATGGTGATTAAAACTCAGGTGACAATGAACGAGTAAATGAATGAGTGGGAGGAGTGAGTGAATGAGTGGGAGGAGTGTGTGGATCTGCTGGAATCCTGACAGTACCCCCCTCCTCCGAGGCGGCTCTTGACGACTGAGAAGAGGGATGAGTTCGACGACGAGGTCTGCCACGGGGCCTGGGAGCTGGACGATCGGGATGATTGGTGTGAAACTGTTGAAGAAGAGCTGGGTCCAGGATGTCGTCCCGAAGAACCCACGACCGTTCCTCAGGACCGTAGTCCTCCCAGTCCACTAGGTACTCCAGCCGAGGACCTCGTCGCCGCGAGTCCAAGATGGTACGGACTCTATAGATGGACTCGTCCTCTACCGGGACAGGAGGAGGAGGTTCGATGGCCGGGTCAGGTTCTGTGGGAGGAGAGGAGACAGGTTCAATGAAGGGTTTCAACAGTGACACATGGAATGATGGTGAAATCCGGTACTGTCGAGGGAGATTGAGTCTGTAGGTGACCTCGTTCAACTGCCTCTGCACGGTGAATGGACCGATGTATCGAGGACTCAGCTTACGGCAAGGCAGGCGGAGGCGAATGTCCCGGGTCGAAAGCCACACCTTCTGTCCTGGCACATACTGAGATGGTTCCAAACGATGACGATCTGCTTGGTCCTTGTGTCTCCGCACTGCCTGCTGTAGGTGCACGTGAGCCGAGTCCCATACCCCCTCGCTCTGCTGGAACCAGTAATTCACTGCTGGTACATCTGAAGGCTCACCGGACCAAGGGAAGAGAGGAGGTTGATAGCCGAGGATACATTGGAAGGGGGTGAGACCGGTGGTGGACTGTTGAAGGGAGTTTTGGGCGTACTCGGCCCACGGAAGGTACTGGCTCCAGCTGTCCTGGTACTGGTGGCAATAGGTTCGCAGGTAACGTCCAATCTCCTGAATTTTTCGCTCAGTCTGGCCGTTAGTCTGAGGATGGTATCCAGAAGACAGGTTGACAGTAACTCCGAGAAGCTTGAAGAAAGCTCGCCAAACTCTTGACACAAACTGTGGACCCCGATCAGACACTATGTCCTCTGGGATGCCGAAGTTTCGGAACACGTGATTAAAGAGGGCTTCGGCGGCTTCAAAGGCGGTAGGGAGTCCAGGCAAGGGGATCAATTTACAGGCCTTTGAAAATCGATCAACGACAACGAAGACACAGGTATGGTTGTTGGATCTGGGAAGGTCCGTCATGAAGTCTACTCCGATGTGAGACCATGGACGTTGTGGAAGCGGGAGAGGGACAAGCTTGCCTTCTGGGAGTCTTCTGGGAATGTTGGTAACGGCGCAGACTGAGCATCCCTTGACGTACCGGGAAACATCCTGAGAGATGGTCGGCCACCAGTACCGGTTACTGAGGAGCGAGAGGGTACGCCTGCTACCTGGATGTCCAGAGCCCGGAGTAGTATGAGCAGAGTCCAGAAGGGCCGTACGAAGGTGACGTGGAACGAAAGCACACCCTTCTGGACCTCCCGGCGGAGCGGGATGAAGGCGGTTCTCTTGGGATATCTGCTGGTCGATGTCCCAGACGATCGGGTTTACAAACACGGCTGGAGGGAGAATAGGTTCTGGGAGAGGGTCTTCGCTTAATGGATGATGTAGACGGGATAGAGCATCTGCCCTACAGTTCTTAGAACCGGGTCGGTAGGACACGAGGAAGTCAAAACGGGTGAAGAAGAGTGCCCATCGGGCTTGGCGGGGGATTCAGCCTCTTTGCCTCTCTGAGGTACTCCAGATTGCGATGGTCGGTGAAGACCTCGAACTGATGGTTTGCTCCCTCCAGCCAGTGCCTCCACTCCTCTAACGCCAATTTGATGGCGAGCAGTTCTCGATTCCCAATATCGTAGTTCCGCTCCGCCGGGGACAGCTTCTTAGAGAAGAAGGCACATGGATGGAGTCTGGGAGGATCACCCTGCCGCTGTGATAGGACCGCCCCAACTCCGGTAGAGGAGGCATCCACCTCCACAACGAAAGGGATCTCAGGGTTCGGATGAACTAGAACGGGAGCGGTCTGGAAGGCTTCCTTAAGTTGTTTGAAGGCTGAAATGGCTTCGGGGGATAAGGACAGAGACTTGGGCCGGCCTCTGAGAGAAGAAGTCAATGGAGAACTGATGTGACTGTAATTATTGATGAATCTCCGGTAGAAATTGGCAAACCCTAGGAAACGTTGGAGGTCCTTTACCGTAGAGGGTTGAGGCCAGTTCTGGATTGTTTCCACCTTCCTCTGGTCCATCTGAACTCCATGTTGGTCGATGATGTAACCCAGGAACTGAACAGAAGTGGTGTGAAACTCGCATTTCTCAAGTTTGAGATAGAGCTTGTGAGCTCGCAGCTTCTCCAGGACTGAAGTGACGTGGCGATGGTGTTCAGAAAGAGATGAGGAATAGATGAGTATGTCGTCTATGTAGACCACCACAAACTTGTTTCGGTATTCTCGGAAGACTTCATTCATGTACCCTTGGAAGACTGCTGGGGCGTTGGACAGCCCGAAAGGCATTACTCGGTATTCATAATGTCCAGAGGGTGTGATGAATGCCGTCTTCCACTCATCACCCCGACGAATTCGGATCAGATTATATGCACTGCGGAGATCAAGTTTCGAGAAGATTCGGGCTCCACGCAGCTGTTCCAAAGCTGCTGGGACCAGAGGAAGGGGATAACTGAACTTTACTGTTTGAGAGTTGAGATGGCGATAGTCAATGCACGGCCGCAAGCCCCCGTCCTTTTTTGCCACGAAGAAGAAGCTGGAAGCGGCAGGGGATGTAGATGGACGAATGAACTCTTGTTTGAGGGCTTCCTCCACATACTCCTCCATGGCCTTCTGCTCCGGGATGGACAGAGGGTATACACGGCCTTTAGATAGAGTAGCTCCAGGTAGCAGGTCGATAGCACAGTCCCATGGCCGATGGGGTGGAAGTTTGGTTGCCAACTGCTTGCTGAAGACATCCTGGAACGCCCTGTACTCCACTGGAATTTCCACCTGGTGTTGCACCCCGGGACTCTCGATAGTAGTGGAACAAACGGAAACCTTGGATCTTCCCTCAGGAGGTGAGTAAACCACGGAGGATTCTTTTCTGACTTTCTCAACCGGTGCTAGACAGGAGTGGAAACACTGCTCTCCCCAGCGAAGGACTTCCCCGGAACTCCAGTCGATGGTAGGTTGATGTTGGACCATCCAAGGGCGTCCCAGGATGAGCTCAGCAGTTGACTCCTCCAGCACCATAAAGGAGATCTCCTCCGAATGCAGACATCCTAGGCAGAGCGTTAGTGTGGGGGTAACGTGACGAATTCGACCTCGGCCCAGCGGCTTACCCTGAATAGTCTGTACTCGAAGGTCTTGATGACTTCTGAGTTTACGGATGTTCAGTCTTTGTAGGAGTTGCGTTGAAATGAAGTTCCCCGCCGAGCCTGAGTCGAGGAGAGCTTGTGCTGAGACACATACACGAGGGGTTAATAAATGGACTGTTGTTCGGTTCAGGGTAGCAATCTTGGGTGGAATCTGAATAGTACTCACCGCTGGGCGTTGAGGCCGAATAGGACAGGCGTTGATGAGATGCTCGTTACCTCCACAGTATAATCAGAGGTGGTGCTGTATGCGTCGCTGTCGTTCCGTGGGAGAGAGATGCGTGGAATCAACTTGCATGGGCTCTGGTGCTGGAGGAGCGACAGATGGAGCCGTGGGCGGAGGATGTACAGCGGTAGCGAGCGTTTCACAGGCAGTCAGACGTTGAGACACTCTGAGAGTTTTCTGGATGAGACTTTCAATTCCCAACGAATCTTCGTAGACCACAACTAGCTGTCGGATGTTCGGGTTGAGACCATGACGAAAGGCAGTGATCAATGCAGTTTCATTCCAGCCACTTGACGCCGCCAGCGTGCGGAATTGAAGAGCATATGTACTCACAGAAGATTTGCCTTGATGAAGATTGAACAGTTGATCATGTACAGTTAAATCCGAAACAGTCTGTCCGAAAACCTCCTTGAAGTGTTGAATAAAACTTGATAGTGACTTAATCACGGGTGAATCTGAATTCCACAGGGACTGAGCCCACTGGAGGGCTCGGCCGGATAGCAGGGAGATGACAAAAGCTACGCGAGATGAATCGTTGGTGAATTGATGTGCCTGGATCTGGAAATAGAGTGAAACTTGAAGCAAAAAAAACGCTGCAATCCTCCGCCTCACCGGAGAATGTCGTTGGTCGGGCCATGGGACTTGCAGAGGCAGCTGACGAAGCAGCGGGTGTTTGCGGAAGTGGCAGTCGACGGGCAGAGTGAAGGATATCCTCGGGAATTATGGGCGGATTAACTGGTGGTGAGGGAAGTAGAGACTGTCGAACAGCTTGCACGAGTTCCAGGAATGGATCGGGTGATGGATCTTCCCCAGGCTCCGTTGGGTTCTGCATTTTAGCGGTCTGGTCTTCTGTCACGGGTGATACAGGAGTCAGACAGGTGGTAAGTGAATAAGTGTTTTATTTACAGAACAGCAGAAGCAGACGGAGTTATGGTGAGTATTCAAACAGATGATAATTGGATGAGAACTTAGCCACTGGATAATCAGAGTCTCTCTTTCAGATGCAGATGGATAGTCACTGGAAAGGGTTGCAGTAGGATGGCTGGGGACTGAAGAAGGCATACGGTGATGAAGATAGTTCAATAGAACTCAGGTCAGAACTCAGTAAGTAGCAGGTAAGTAGCAGGTAAGTCTCTGGTTGAGCATAGGAGAGTCTGTGTGTCATGTAACGACGAGACCAGACAATGAGTGTGAGACAGAGTGTGGTATATAAAGGTGGTGGGATGATTAAAACTCAGGTGACAATGAACGAGTAAATGAATGAGTGGGAGGAGTGAGTGAATGAGTGGGAGGAGTGTGTGGATCTGCTGGAATCCTGGTCGGCTGACAGGTCGAGGTGGTGGTGTGGGCCTGGAGGCCCGAGGTGCAGCCGGGGACCCGGCCTCTAGCCGAACTGGTGGCAGAACAGCCCGAGGTACGGAGGATGAGCCGCACGGATTGAGCGGCGGTGGCAGAGCCGAGGAGCTTGACGATGCCAGTGGTGCTGACGGATCCAAGGCACTGGTCGTGACCAGCGATGGAGACGGGGTAAGGACAGGCAGGGATATGGACAGAAGATTACCGGACGGGACCGGCGAAGATGATGATGTGAGGGTGGGGACTTGGGTGGGAATTGGATCCGCGGACCACAGGTCGATCAAGTTATAGTCCACTCCTGGCTCTGTGATGGATCTCTTCGCTTGCGTCAACTCCGGGGCTCTGTAAATCTCTAGCTTTGGCATCACCTCGGTGGGCGCCTCGGCCTCACTGGCTGGAGAAGAGAAGCCGCCGTTCCGAAGCATCCAGGTTAGGTACCCCAGATATGGCCTGCTCTCTGGGCAGAGGAGAAGTTGTAGCAGCGTGGGTGAGTCCATCACGTAAATTTTTGTAGGTCGGTTATTCTGTCACGGCTAGGCAGAACAAACAGGCATACAAAGGTATTTCCCAAAAAGACAACAAGGTTTAATGTAACAGCGTGAGACATAAAGCATGTACACACGAACAATAACCGACACAGGACAGAACTGAATGGGAGAATATATACAGAGGGTAAATGAGGGAACTAACTAGACACAGGTGGATGAAGGTTAACTAATCAAGGATAAACAAGAACAGGTGCAGACAAGACAGAACAGAATGTGACAGCTCCTCCCCCTTCACGTAACTCACGTTATGACGCAAACTTATCATGCTCAACAGTCACTGGCCAGCAATAGTACATTTACATTCAACACTATTCTCATTGGATATGAAACAAAACATGTAGTTGTATCACATAGAAATAAACAAATAAAATGAAAAGCACAAATTTCTATATTTTAAAATACTTCAAAATAAAAGGCATATATATTTTAGGGGTCCCTACATTTAGATAAAAAACCTGTTACATACCATTACTGTAACATTGTGAAGAAATATAGATTATTAACGTTTGAAAATTTTGTTTTGTTTTCGAATGTTAATTTGGTATATAAAATTTTTCATGATTTGGCACCACAGCCCCTGAGTATGTTTGTGAAATCGTGTGAAGAGGTAGGACTTAGAACAACGCGAGCCTCCTCCAGAGGAGACTGTTATGTCAACTTTAGGTCCTCTGCTTTTGGACAGAATTGCTTCTCTGTGAAAGCTGCAGGGATGTGGAACTCGTTGCCTTTAGTTATGCGAGAGAGTAGCACCTTGCATCAGTTTAAAGGGATACTCCACCGTTTTTTCATATTAGACAATGTTATTCTCTTATCTAAGATGATTTGATACATGCCTCTCTCGACTCAGTGCGTGCACTTAATCGCTCTGTCGGGCGGAGAACTTTGAGAGCAGTTAGCTTAGCCCCATTCATTGTATATGGGCCAAACAGAGATGAAGTTAGAAGCGACCAAACAAATCCACGTTTTCTCTATTTAAATATAGTTACACGAGTAGTTACACGACCTAGTATAGTGACTCTAAATAAAATGTGGTGCTTTTTATAAGCGGGTAAAATGGATAACTATAATGTATGGCGGAATAGCACTTATTGGGAGCACTTCGACTCGGCGCTGTAATATCTTCACTCGTGAAAAGTCCTCTCCCCCCTCTCCCTGTCATTTCCGTCAATAGAACCAACGTGACTTTTACCTGTGCTACTAGCAAACTGCAAGAGATCATTTACAATGGCGGACTATGTAGATAATTATGACTTGTTTGTAGCAGACCCAGAGCCATATCTGTTTGAACCCGAGTACACAGAGGAGGAACTTATGGAAGCTTGTTTCCGCCACAGAATGAAAAATAAAAAAGGTAATTGCGACTTTTTATCTCACAATTCTGACTTTTTTTTTTACAATTGCGAGATATAAAGTCGCAATGCGTGTTATAAAGTCAGAATTGCGTGATATAAAGTCAGAATTGCGTGATATAAAGTCAGAATTGCGTGATATAAAGTCAGAATTGCGTGATATAAAGTCAGAATTGTGAGATATAAAGTCGCAATTGCGTGTTATAAAGTCAGAATTGTGAGATAAACTATTCTGAGAGGAAAAAAAGTCCGTCTTTTTTCCCCCATATAATTGGACTTTATAACTCGCAATTGCGAGTTTATATCTCACAATTCTGACTATATCTCGCAATTCTGACTTTATCTCTCGCAATTCTGACTTTATCTCTCGCAATTCTGACTTTATCTCTCGCAATTCTGACTTTATATCTCGCAATTCTGACTTTATAACACGCAATTGCGACTTTATATCTGCGACAATTACCTTTTTTATTTTTCATTCTGTGGCGGAAACAAGCTTCCATAAGTTCCTCCTCTGTGTACTCGGGTTCAAACAGATATGGCTCTGGGTCTGCTACAAACAAGTCATAATTATCTACATAGTCCGCCATTGTAAATGATCTCTTGCAGTTTGCTAGTAGCACAGGTAGAAGTAAAAGTCACGTTGGTTCTATTGACGGAAATGACAGGGAGAGGGAGAGGGGGGAGAGGACTTTTCACGAGTGAAGATATTACAGCGCCGAGTCGAAGTGCTCCCAATAAGTGCTATTCCGCCATACATTATAGTTATCCATTTTACCCGCTTATAAAAAGCGCCACATTTTATTTAGAGTCACCATACTTGGTCGTGTAACTACTCGTGTAACTATATTTAAATAGAGAAAACGTGGATTTGTTGTCGCTTCTAACTTCATCTCTGTTTGGCCCATATACAATGAATGGGGCTAAGCTAACTGCTCTCAAAGTTCTCCGCCCGACAGAGCGATTAAGTGCACGCACTGAGACGAGAGAGGCATGTATCAAATCATCTTAGATAAGAGAATAACATTGTCTAATATGAAAAAACGGTGGAGTATCCCTTTAAATTTAACCTGAAGAAATGGTTGAAAGACGGTCAGATTTGTGATCATTAGCATTTAGCAACTAATTAGCATTAGTTTGATTAAAAATGTAAGAAGGAAAATTTAAAAGGAAACTGTAAATAGTTGTAAATACTACTGGTAGTGCAATTGCATGTTTGTTGAGATGATCCTTTTGCAGGTGTTTTATCTGTATTTTGTATTGTGAAAGGACTCATCATTGGGAATGCTTATTGTCCACTGTATATTAACCTGCTGTCACCTTGCCTCTGTCCGGGGACTACAGATGAAAATTAGCTTCTAGCTATTTCTGGTCTGTGCAACACATTTGTTGTGCGATGTCCCTGTTAAATAAAAAAAAAAAAAAAAAAAAAAAAAAGAACAAACAATTACACACTCAAGTGTCCTGTTTCAAGACAAATGTGAGCCATAACCAGGCATCAACCAAATGTGACTCTGAAGACCAACAGTCAGATGAAAGCTATCCTAATTTACAGTCTTTATGTAGACTAGAAACCACTAGAAATTCTAGTTTGATAGATAAAGATGTAAATGCATTTGAAGTGTGTGGAGCAAGACAAAAGGCTCAGACTAGGGCAAAAGGGATTTTAATCAGAGGCATTTTAGAGTCATCATGCGGAGAATTCAGTTAAAATGTATGTTCAGAATCAGCACGAGCTTCATACTTTCACGAATCCCCTCATTAACAACAAAGTCTAGATGCGGTGTAAATAAGAGATTCACTATGCAGATGCGTACAACTTCAGTGTTTATGACGAGAGTTTTAGTGAGAGTGCAGAACGTATAGAGTGAAAACAGTCTCAAAACCTTCCACAAATGCACGCGAGAGATCCCCTACCCCAACACACACACACAATGTGTGTTGATTGCGGTGTGTGTGTGGATCTCTTGCGTGCATTTCTGGATTTGTGGATTATTTTTCACTGAGAACATGAGAACATGATGTGTGGACTGGAGTGAGAGGGGAATGGTTTGTCGAATGTAGCAACAGTAACTAAGAGGGGCGGGTCTTTGTGAAAGGTCAATTTCAAATCATTTAAATCTTTGTGGACTCAGCCAGACTCGACTTGGACTCGGATGTTAAGGACTCGTAATCAAGTCCGACTCGACCCCCTTTGGACTCGGACTTGATTGGTAAGGACTTGGACTCGACTCTGACTCAACAAAGGATGACTTGGACCCAACACTACCAACATTACATAACATTTTACTCTGAACTGCACAACAGTAATATTAAATAGTATTAAGTATTAAATATTACAAATATTTTTTTTTACTTTAAACTGCATAACAAAAATTGTCTACACTTACTGCCTCAGCTTACTCCCTTAAGCTTTAAGATATAAACCTTCTTGGTTTTGGATTCATCAAGAGACTCAATTTTGTCCATTGTCGTCAATATTAAAAATTGCAGAGTCCATTTAGCTATGAGAAAATAAACCTCTTGGTTTTAGCTTGAACAATTGTCTTCTTATTGTGAAATATTCTATCTGATATTCCGATTCCGATATGTTTGTGATTGTTTTTTGTGATTTATAATGACAATGTTAGATGATAATGGGGTGATCGGCGCTGCCATGTAATAGTTTGCTCTTCAGCGCAGAGAATCAGTGTTGTTGGATTTACAACACGCAAATTCATCCACTTCTCCAGAAAGTAAGTGGCCGGTGAACTGGGAGAAGAATAAAAAGTAAAACTAAAAGTAAACTATTTAGTTAACTATACAATGTATTTCTGACGTGAATAAAATATGGTGTCAAATTAGAAGAGTTTTAATTGCCGCTTCCATAGACATCAGTGTGTATTTTACAAACGAAATATTTTTTTGCTAGTATTACGTGTATTTAAATGAAACAGTGTTGTTGTTGGAAAAAAACTGCACAGTTATATATGATATATGACAAGGACTGAGCGTGTCCGTCTCTGGCTCAGTGCTAAAGCGCGCATGCCGATTTGGTTAGTGTTAGTTCACCCAAATATGAATGCCATAATGTCGTTCCACACCCATATGACTTTCGTGCATCTTCAGGACACAAATGTAAAGATAGCATATTTTAATGAAATTGGGAGATTTCTGTCCCTTTACTGAAACTTTGACTCTTCAAAACGTTCTTTAAGAATCATGAATCAAGCAGTTTAATCCAATAAGAGACATGATAGTCTCTAGTCCCGAGGTAAATAGCGTTCGTCAGCTCCAGTTTGTATCCAGCCTCTCACGGAGACTTCAGATGCCCCAATACCTGTGATGAGACGACTAAACGCCTGTGGAGAGACGACTCGACGCCTGTGAAGAGACGACTAAACACCGGCGATATGTTATGCCTAAATTTATACATGATTAACTAACTGTATTTTTCTTTGTACATTTCTGAAATGCACTTTCTGTAAAGCTGCTTTGAGACAATGTGTATTGTGAAAAGCGCTATACAAATAAACTTGAATTGAATTGAATTGAATTGATTGCTTTCAGATTTAATTTAGGCTATAGGTCCTGATTCCGAAATCCACAAGACAACATTCACTTGCATAAAAAAGTTTCTAGATGGCACATAAGTCTGAAGTAATGAGTTTAGGTAAAAGGGAGCAGAGCCAGTGGTTGTTCTGTAGGCAAACATCAATGACTTGAATTCGATGCGTGTGGCAACAGGCAACCAGTGCAATTTTGTGAGGAGAGGAGTGACGTGTGCTCTCTTCGGCTCATTAAAGACCGTCCAGTCTGGATAGAACAAGCACTTGGACAAGGAGTTGTGTAGCTCTGATAGGAAGGGCCTGATCCTCCTAATGTTGTATAAAGCAAATCTGCAGGACCGGGTAGTTCTAACAATGTTGTCTGTAAATTTCAATTGATCATCAATTACAACTCCAAGGGTTCTGGCTGACCTTGATGGAGTTATGAATGATGAGCCTAGCTGAATAGAGAAGTTGTGATGAAGTGTTGCGTTGGCCGGGACCACAAGCAGCTCAGTCTTCGCAAGGTTTAGTTGAAGGTGATGGTCTTTCATCCAGCCAGAAATGTCTGTCAGGCAGGCTGAAATACGAGAAGCTATCGTTGGACCATCAGGCTGGAATGAGAGGTAGAGTTGTGTGTCATCCGTGTAGCAGTGCTAGGAAAAGCCATGTTTCTAGCCATGTTTCTGAATCACAGATCCTAGTGATGACATGTAGATGGAGAAGAGAAGTCGTCCAAGCACTGAGCCCTGAGGCACTCCAGTAGCTAGATGTTGGGTATTGGACACCTCACCCCTCCACGACACCCTAAAGGACCTATCTGAGAGGTAAGACTTGAACCATTGGAGTGCGGTTCCCGAGATGCCCTTCTGTTTTTCTGTTTGTTTATTTATATAGCACTATTTAAAACACAACCCAGATTGAACCAAAGTGCTTTACAGGCAGATTTCAGTAAAGGATAAAAAATACCGACATACCTCAACCAGTCACTACATCACATAAAAAATATCACAACAACTCATTGTAAGCTAACGACATCAAATATGATTTACACAGATGCTTAAAAATTGATAGCGATTTTGCAGACCTGATAGGCAACGGCAGCTCATTCCATTGTCTCGGCCCTGTTACCGCAAATGCCCGATCACCCTTATGAAGGCGTTTTGTTCTCGGTACTATCAGTAATTCCTGATCCTCTGAGCGTAGTTTTCTGGAAGGGGTATACAAAGTTAAGAGATTCGCCAAATATGGTGGGGCCTGATTATTTAGCGATTTATAAACAAACAATAAAATTTTGTATCTTATTCTGTACTGCACTGGAAGCCAATTTAAAGACTCCAGTGCAGGTGTGATCGACTCATATTTCTTTATTTTCATTAAAAGCCTCCCCGCCGCATTTTGTACCGATTGCAATCGGGACAGAGATGCGGCGGTGATGCCGCAATACAGCGAATTACAATAATCGAGCCTTGAAAAAATAAAAGTGTGGATAACTCTCTCAAGGTCTTTATTTGATAGGAATGGTTTAATTTTAGCTAGTAGACGTAAATTGTAGAAACAAGCCCGGACTACAGAGTTTATTTGCTTGTCCATTTTTAGGTTATTGTCAATTAAAAAGCCTAAATCTTTGACTGTGGATTTCGTGTAAAGTGTTAAAGGACTTGGAGCTAATATATTTTCTGCGGGTTTATTTTGATGGCCAAATATAATAACCTCGGTTTTGTCTTCATTTAACCCTCTGAGGTCTGAGCTGTTTTGGGGCTCTTTCGGTGTTTTGATATGCCCTGACATTTGTGCTTATTTCAGCTACTTAAAACATACCATTTGCCAACATATAAATTTGCTGTATTCAGCACGAACTCTGCTACAATAATATGTGAGCAAAATTGATGTACTTGTTTGCATTTTATAGAAAAAAAATAATATGCGTGGTTAGTACGTTTTGGGAAAAAAATGTCACTGCAATAAGGCCATTTAACACATACTGAATAGTTGTCCACAATACTTTTGAGTTACTATTCTTGTAGGCTAGAACTTTTACTTCAAAATGAAGTGAAAATCATTCTGACCACTCTTTCAGAAACATCAATATAACGATTTGAATTTCTTACATCAGTTTTTGGGTCAGCAGTGCTGTATGCGTGGGAGTGTTAATGCCCATGAATATTAATGTGATTTACACCTGGGAAGACTAAAGACACTCCCCCAATGTGCTAATGCCCCATCAAGGTGCTGTGAGGCAGCCTGAACAAAGAATGATTCACTGGTGAATAAAAAGTTAAAAAGAACAGCATTTATTCAAAATAGAATTTACGGTCTTTCCTAAGAATGTAAAGACTTAAAGTCATTACTATCACTTAACACATCCTTTCAAAAAAACAAACATAAAAATACCAAACTTGTTTTTTTTTATAAAAAAAATATTTTTATTCAAAGAATACTAAAAAAACTAGCACAGGTTTAAAAAACTGTTTAACAACTGTTTCCAACATTGATTTAAAAAAAAAAAAAAAAATCATATCAGAATGATTTCTGAAGGCTGATGCAGCAGAGCACACACAATCAAAGAAACTGTATTATTATCATTATCAATCACAAATTGCCATGGATATCCATGCATCATATATATATATATATATATATATATATATATATATATATATATTATATATATGATGCATGGATATCCATGGCAATTTGTGATTGACACAGTACATGAAAGCCAAGCCAACCAGGTGGGGTTTCAAGTTGTTTGTTCTTGCAGACTCAGCGAATGGATACACTGTGGACTTTTCTGTGTACACAGGAAAGATATTTATATATATATATATATATAAACATAAATAAACAAAAGTAAAGGCAGGTATCTCACAGTAAATGCTTATGCCCTGTTTATGCGGGCTCTAAGCAAATCAAATGTGAGGAAAATAACAAAAGTAAAGGCAGGTATCTCACAGTAAATGCTTATGCCCCGTTTATGCGGGCTCTAAGCAAATCAAATGTGAGGAAAATAACAAAAGTAAAGGCAGGTATCTCACAGTAAATGCTTATGCCCCGTTTATGCGGGCTCTAAGCAAATCAAATGTGAGGAAAATAACAAAAGTAAAGGCAGGTATCTCACAGTAAATGCTTATGCCCCATTTATGCGGGCTCTAAGCAAATCAAATGTGAGGAAAATAACAAAAGTAAAGGCAGGTATCTCACAGTAAATGCTTATGCCCCGTTTATGCGGGCTCTAAGCAAATCAAATGTGAGGAAAATAACAAAAGTAAAGGCAGGTATCTCACAGTAAATGCTTATGCCCCGTTGATGCGGGCTCTAAGCAAATCAAATGCTGCGTGTATAGTACCGGTGAAAAGTTTGAACACATTACTATTTTTAATATTTACATTTTTTTTAAAAAAATTAAGAGTAACACAGTCACACATCGTTATGCCACTCTTGAAAACAGTTCCTGTTCAACTGAAGACATAAGTGAACATTGCATGCCTGGCATTTCCATGGTGTTAATTGCCTTTTACCACGCACTGCTTTGCAATGCACACATGTGCGGCGACCAAGTGTGGCAACATCCCTGCCTTCTGATGCCAGCTCAGCTCCTGGAACCGGTACATGGTCACTATTGGTCCGTTTTGGTGCCGTTTTCTGTGACACACCACAGAGCTCTGTGATAAGTTCCTCCATAAACTCTTTATGTCCCTGTAAGTCCCACATGCACCAAACTTCACTGCAAACATGTCTTTTAGGAGCTTTGGACTTGTATAAAAATTGTCCATGTACACATGGTACCCAGAACCCAAAAATGTGTGGTCCAAAAGAGATGTTACAGCATCATATGACAGTCCATGGCCTGTGGGAAAGTTGTTCTTTCCTGTGTACACAGAAAAGTCCACAGTGTATCCATTCGCTGAGTCTGCAAGAACAAACAACTTGAAACCCCACCTGGTTGGCTTGGCTTTCATGTACTGTGTCATCCCTGTGTGTGCTTTGCATGCCACCATTCTTTCATCCACAGCTAAGTTTCTCTTAGGATGATAGATGGCTTTACAAGCATGACGAATGGTGTCCATGAGAGGTTTGATCCTGAAAAGACGGTCATGTTCAGCTGTGCCCCTCTTTCTGTCATTCTCCTGATCTGCATCTGGGTGACTCATGTGCACATTCCATGAAATGGTGCGGTATCTGTCCCTGGACATAACTGTAGCTGGAAAGGATACGGAGAAAACACTGCTTTGCCGCCAGTAGTCGCTGATGGAGCTGACTTTCACCATTGCCATGTAAAACAGCAGCCCAATGTAGCGGTACATCTCACTGATGCTGACATCTGTCCATTTATATTTGCAGCCTTTTGCAGTTGCCTTGGCAGCCTGGGCATTGGTGTTGTGGCACAGAGTTGACACAGCACTTTCTGGAAAAAATTGTTTGAATAGACTCATGGGCGAATGTGAGTCTACAGAGCTCAGTTGCGGTCCAGTTTCCCGTGCAGGAAGAAATCGCAGTGTCTGTGGAACCATGTCAACATCGGTCTCTGTTTTCCATGACAGCGTGGACTGCTTGTTGCTCGCCTGCTTGTTTGCCTTGGCTCTCTTCGGAACTGGTGCTTGGACATGGTCACATCTGTTATAAAAAAGAAGAAAGAAAAAGTGTGAGCATGCTGATAACACAATCAAAGAAACTGTATTATTATCATTATCAATCACTAATTACCATGGATTAAAAAAAGACATATTTGTAATTTCACACAAGAATGGGAACTTTTACATTATGACGATGTAAACACTATTAGGCTACATTTCATCTGTAAAATATTATGTCTATGCACTTACTCAGTATTATTCTGGATCGCACTGAGAACTGAACGACACCTGCGTGCTCCTCTGCGAGGTGCTGGAGAAGGAGAACGTGATGCAGCCAATTCCCTAAAAAACAAAACAAAATAACTGTTAGCATACATTATGTATACAACTGAGTTATTGAATATTCTGTACTGAATATGCATCTGTTACTGAATATTCTATATAGGTATTATTGTTTTTTTTGTATTATGTTTTGTTATTGAGTGTTAAAGCTGCCGTGACAATATCATTTCCTGCAAAGGATCAATAAAGTATCAACAACAACATCTGTTGATGGCCCATATAGAATGCATGCTGATAACACAATCAAAGAAACTGTATTATTATTATCATTATCAATCACTAATTACCATGGATTACAAAAAGACACATTTGTAATTTCACACAAGAATAGGAACTTTTACATTATGACGATGTAAACGATATTACGTCTATGCACTTACTCAGTATTATTCTCGATCGCACTGAGAACTGAACGAGACCTGTGTGTCCCTCTGCGAGGTGCTGGAGAAGGAGAGCATGATGCCACATTCCTAAAAAACAAAACAAAAATAACTGTTAGCATACATTGTGTATACACCAGAGTATCTGTTGATGGCCCATATAGAACGCACGCATTTATGATGTACACTCAATGAACGGATCGTTCGCGATCGACACATCGCTACATTTCAAACATTTACACCTGTATTCACAGTGCATAAGGCAGTTAGCATAATAATTAGTGTCATAGGCTAACCAAAACTGAGTATCTATGGCCCATATAGACAGCACGCATTTAGGGATAGGCTACACATGAACGGATTGTTCGCGAACGAACGACACATCACTGACTTACATTTCAAACATTACACCTGTATTCACAAACAAGTATTTACGCATGATAAAGTGTCATAGGCTAACCAAAATTGAACATTTATATATAACATATATTGTATTTAGACAGAATCTATCACGTTTTTACCAGAGTCTGAAATATCACATATAACCTAGCAGTTATTCCCCCCAAAAAAATGCATTACACATAGGCTAAGGCAGTAGGCTATTTTAGCATGATAAGTCATGGGTCAACCAAAACTGAACATTTATATATAAAATATATTGTATTTAGACAGTATCACATATTTTACCGGAGTCTGAAATATATTTCTCAATCACATAACCTAGAAGTTATTCTAGAACAAAATGCACTACACATAAGGCAGTAGGCTATAGCATGATAATCAATGTCATAAACTAATCAAAACTGAGTGAAAAATATGTATGCTATATACAAATATGTTTAGAGAATATCACATTTAAAAAAAGTTTACACGAGCATACAATGTTAGGGATATTTTGAGGTATTTCCTATGTCAAAAGCTAGCCAAAACTAGGCAACATATATTCTGAAAATTCATTTGAGCTCTATATGATCAGAAAACGAATTATAACACTAAAACACTTACTCCGAACTTCTATCCTCGGTGGGATCAATTCGTTCTTGAAAATGCAGCCTTTCGTCGTCCGAATTGCAATCTTCCTCTGAAGAAAATGTGAATTCGTCATCGCTGTCCAGAATCATCTGAAGGGCCTCTCTGTCGGAGTAGCGTGCTGCTGCCATCCTCCAAACGCGATGAACTATCAGTGAATGATATGATGAAGAAGCTTCATGTTTTTATGGCTTGATCGCGGGGCGTGCCGCGTGTGCGATGCAGATTGCCTATTTACCATGTGAAAAGCTCTGGGGGCGTGGCAATCTCAGCTGATTACTGATAATGAGGGGAGAACGAAAAAACTGTAACTCTCCTTGGTTTCAAACGGATTACATAAACTGGAAATATTATTTTTTTTAGTAGCTTACTTGATTTAAAAGAATAGAATCTCAGCTTCATAAAGAGACATCTCTCGTATCTCTGTGACAAGTATTGACAGAGTTACAGTTATTTTTTCGGACACGTTTCAGAATGGACTTCACTGACGGAGAGAAGGTAAAACGCGCATCATGTTTATTTTTCTTTATTTGACGAAAAGCACAACACTTTGTTTTTATTGTGAGTACCCACAAAAAAAATAGAAACTAAACAGGATCTAATGATGTACAACACTTAAATGTAAGATAAAAATCAACAGAGTAATTTGAGTCTCTTTTGCACTGATAAGGAAAAAAGTGAGCTCATCACGCCCGCGTGACGGCCGACCTCAGAGGGTTAACATTAAAAATTTTTTAGCCATCCATGTTTTAACGTCTTTTAAACAATCTAAAAGCGACTCAAATGAGCTAGTCAAGCTGAGTGGCAGGTACATTTGGGTGTCGTCGGCGTAACAATGAAATGACACTCCATACTTTCTAAAAATGCTTGCCAAAGGGAGCAAATACAGTGAGAACAGTATAGGAGAAAGGATAGACCCTTGCGGGACCCCCCACGGAAGATTTTTTTTCCCTGAGGTCATATCATTATAGTTAACTGAGAAACATCTACCACTCAAGTAGGACCAAAACCATTTCAAAACTGTGCCTTTTAGGCCTAAGTGTTCCAGACGGGAGATAAGAATATCATGGTCAATCATATCAAAAGCTGCGCTTAAATCGAGCAGCACTAGGACAACATCATCTCCTTTGTCTAGGGCCAAAAAGATGTCACTTAACACTTTCAATAGCGCCGACTCGGTGCTATGGGAAGTTTTAAACCCTGATTGAAACATTTCTCCTATTTCGTTTTTATTTAAAAATGATAATAGTTGCTGCAGCACAACTTTTTCTAAAATTTTAGAAACGAAAGAAATTTGAGAGATTGGCCTGTAATTTTTCATGTCGTCCTGGGCCAAATTTGGCCGCTTCAACCGCGGTATCACCACAGCATGTTTAAATTCTTGCGGATATGTCCCACTGGACAGGCTCTTATTAAACAAATGTGCGGTACTCAGTGCTACGCAGTCAAATGTCTGCTTTAACAGATGACTCGGCATCAGATCATTTGCCCCACCAGTTGGTTTCAGTTTTTGTACAATATCCTCCAAGACTGTCAAAGTGATAGGTTCAAAGGCACCCCATTCGGCCGAGCAGGCAGCATAGTAGGATGGATCTATATTTACTAGGGGAATCTTGGAGCGTTGGTTAACAATTTTTTGACTGAAAAAATTAAGAAAGTCCTCACAAGAAATAAGTGAGGATTTTGATGCATGTTATTTAGAGGTTGCATTACGGAGTTAATAATAGAAAATAGGAGTTTTGAGTTATTGGCTCTAATTATATTGGAAAAATAAGTATTTTTGGCCTTGGTTATAGCTTTTTGATAACTAAATAGAGCGTCTCTAAGAGCGTCATAGTGAACTTGTAATTTAGTCTTCTTCCATTTCCTTTCCCTCTGCCTGCATTGCTTTCTGAGGTCCCGAGTGTTATCATTTAACCATGGGTTTATTTTTCTTTTATTACTTGTCAGTCTGAGCGGAGCAATATTATCAAGAATGTCCATACAAGTTGAGTTTAATAAAGTCCAGTGCTCATCAACATTTAAAAGGTGAAGCGGGGTTTCCAACCTCAGAGTATTGCACTTAATTTTAAAAAGTGCTGAAAAGTCAGTACTAGAGGTGCTGCTTAATCTCCTTGACCAACGCCTAGTGTCCCCCTGTGATAAAGGTTTGATGGTAGTAGAAGTATTGAAAATTATAGGCATGTGGTCAGAAAAGTTAGTCTCACAGATATTTACATCGTCTATTTGCAGGTTATGGGTTAAAATTAAGTCTAACATGTGTCGTTGTTTGTGGGTAGGGCTTTTAACCCATTGTATTAAATCAAACGACTCTATCAAATTTAAGAATTCCCTTGACAGGGTATCATTTGCACAGCAAATATGAACATTAAAATCACCCAGAAGTAGGAAACAGTCATAATTCGTAGACATAGTGCTCAGAAGATCCGAGAATTCCTGAACGAAAACCTTGTTTGGTTTTGGGGGCCGGTATATTAAAGCCACCGTAACAGGGTTTATAGCTGCGATTTGAAACAGTTGTAGTTCAAAACTCTTCGGTGGTTCAACCGTGAGTGATTGGCATTGAGTGTTTTTTCTGTGTATAGTCATTAATCCTCCCCCGCGACCAGACGGGCGAGGGGAATTTAGACAACCATATCCTTCAGGCCACAGTTCAGACAACGGTAATGAGTCTCCTACCTTAAGCCAGGTTTCCGTTATGAAGAAGAAGTCCAGATCGTTTGTCGTAATAAAATCATTTAGGATGAAGGTTTTGTTTACCACAGAGCGGGCATTTACCAAGGCCAACTTGGTTGGTATTAAGTCCTTAACTGGACATTTCACATGGCGCAAGCTGCGGAGATTCTTGAGATTCACACCTCTCCCTTTTAGGCGTGTTGACTCGAACCTTCGAGGAACTCCAAGGGAGCTCATCCCCACCGGTTGAATCCAGCCGCGCGGTCCCTCCAAGAAGTGTCGCGAGACAAAGCGGCCATGAACACCTGCCTGCCGGAACGATGATGTCCATCCCCTGGATCTGAGATGGAGTGTCCGCCGCGTCTTCAGTTTGACCGCAGAGCCGCCTCGACATCCTCTTTTACGACGGCGTTTTTTGCGTGACACGTCGCATGCCGGTGGGCGCCAGAGATAGCTAGGGACGCTGGCCAGGAAGGGAGGGGGATCACGGCCCTCTCCCGTACAATCCGCTGTCAGTGCATCATTTAAAGTTGACTTGATGGACAGAAGTTGATCCCGGTCATAAGATAAGAGTCCACCGATTTGTTTAGTAAAACAAGTTAAGCACAGTAAAAACAACACACCAACATATCCCCCAGACAGACGGCTAGCCACACACATCGGCGCCATCTTAGAAAAAACTAGTTTCTGCCCTTCATCTTTAGAACTGACAGGAGGATCTGGTGGTTAACTGTGTCAAAGGCAGCAGACAGATCCAGAAGGGTGAGAACTGAGGATTTGGAAGCTGCTCTTGCCAGTCTCAGAGCTTCAACTACTAGAGCAGGGCAGTCTCAATTGAGTGTCCGCTTTTGAAACCAGACTGATTGTTGTCCAGGAGGTTGTTCTGTGTAAGAAAGGAAGACTCATTCAGGTGTTTTCGCGACGAATAGAAGAAGGGTTAGGATAATTTTCAAGATGTGTGCTGGATTTAGAGTAGGTTTCTTAAGCAGTGGGGTTACCCGAGCCTGCTTAAATGTATCAGTGTGAAGAGAGGGGTTGATGATGTGTGTGAGTGCGGGTACAACTGAGGAAGAAAGGGCTTGAAGTAGATTAGTGGGAATAGGATCAAGCGGACAGGTAGAAGGGCAGGTAGATGGAAAGGAGGAGTTTGGAAACTTCTGTCTCTGAAAGCAGAGAGAAGGAGGATAGAATGTGTTATTCTGGTAAGATCTGTTTTTTATTTGTTGAACATCAATTAAATCTTTACCCTTAAATGGGTTTTTTGTGTGTCCTAAATAGGGGAACAGACACAGATTCAGACTCTATATGATGATATCTAGGTGAAAGAGTTTCTATGGGATGGGATTTATCTGACCTCAGTGACGTGAGCTCTACAGCGTCTCACAGTCACCCAGTCACCCTGTTGCACGGCTCTACAGGGTCTCACGGTCACCCAGTCACCCTGCTGCACTGGCTCTACAGCATCTCACGGTCACCCAGTCGCCCTGCTGCACGAGCTTTACAGCGTCTCATGGTCACCCAGTCGCCCTGCTGCACGGGCTCTACAGCGTCTCACGGTCACCTAGTCGCCCTGCTGCACGGGCTCTACAGCGTCTCACGGTCACCCAGTCGCCCTGCTGCACGGGCTCTACAGCGTCTCACGGTCACCCAGTCACCCTGTTGCACGGCTCTACAGCGTGTCACGGTCACCCAGTCGCCCTGCTGCACGGCTCTACAGCCGTAACCCAACAATGTACAGAGTTCACTAAGCTAATCGCATACAAAGCAGTATCTAAAGCCCTTGCACTCTTACTAACCTCATTTAAAGTTTTGATGCGTGTCTCTAGTTCTGAAATCTTTTCCGTCAGCCTGACTGTCTCCCTGCATTTATCACAAATAAATCCTATATTGCTGACAGAGAATGCTATGCTATACATATGACGAAGTGCAAGTGACAATAACAGGTGAAGACATTACTCACCGTGTTTGTTGACTGATCCTATACTTACCACAGTTATTTGATGGATTGGTAAAAGGCGCGAGAGAAAAAATAAATAAATAAAGACGGCAGGTACCGATGGGGGGTTTACAGGCTAGCGAGTTACTAGCGTGTTGTGCGGGCTAGCGAAATTACTAGCGTGTTGTGCTAGTGATAACGATTTATATTAGGGATGCACCGAATCCAAATTTTTGGGGTTCGGCCGAATACTGAATCCACTGGTTAAGATTCTGCCGAATCCGAAACCGAATACCGAATCCTACTCCCATCCTCAGTCCATTAACACAGTAAACACAATAATGAATTAAACAACGTCCACAACAGTGTATTTTTCATTTTACTTTATTTTAACTGTAAAAAATAAATAAAAAATAGGCAACATTATGCCAGGATGACAAGTGGGAAAAACTATTTTGACAATTACCATATAGGCTATCTCCAGAGATCCGATCAATATAAAAAATATTAGCCTTTTAGATTTATAATCAAAAGTAGGCTACCCCCAAGAACAAATCAAAACCTTTCAATAAAAGTGCAACAATGCAAAGAAAAGTGTTTTTATTTTTTATCAGAATATGTTTGGTGATTTAACTGAAATTAATGTTATTGAACATTTACTCAAACATGGATAGTAGGCTGTTGTTTCGTTTAGAACAGTAGCCAAATATTATGAAAAATATCATGAAAATCACAGACATCTCCTGCATCATAATTAAATTAACCTATAACCGCTAACCTTTTACATGAAATGAGAGTTTCCTTTCAGGAAAACAAGACGCTCGGCATTAACAGGTGATAGCCGGTTGCGAGTGTGGGAACAAATGTCCCCAGCAGTATTGAACAGCGGCGATGTTGTGCACAGTTTTGGGTCCTTGCCACCCCGAGACAAATCGCCATTGCAAATAGAACATATAGCTCGACTTGAATCGCCTTCTTTCAACTGAAAGTACTGCCAAACAACACTTTTCCTGCTCACGAGTTCCATTTTCAAATTCTCAGCTCTACTGCACTCGAACCTACGTAAACATCTTCCCGTAATCAACGACTGTGCGACGTCGACCAGCGTAGCACGCATAGTGCAAGCCTAGGGTTCGGTTCGGTGGAAAAAAATTTGAAGGTTCGGCAGAAACCGAACTCCCGTCAAAAAGCCCAATATTCGACCGAATCCGAATCCGAATCCTGGATTCGGTGCATCCCTAATTTAGATAGAAGCTAGCAATGTCAGATTAATGTGTGGTGATGTGTAAGATGTAATTGGCGATATAAACAACACAAAATGATAAGATTCAAAACAGAAAGCAGCACAGAGCTTTCAGACGCAAACCACTCAGCAACAATTCAGACCTGATAAGACATGAAAGACTCTTCTGCCTTGGTGAGCAGAAGAGACTTCGTACTTACAGTAGTAAGGTGAATAAATTCTGTATGGACTGCAAGTATAGTATTGTACTGAATATTGCAGTAGTTCCCAAACTGAGTTGGTGACAACTTGCTAGGGGTGCCGCAGAATATCAGCTTTTTGAATCTCAGAATTTACACAGCCTAAAATAACTATTGTACCATATAATAACCTTTTACAGCATATATTAGAAAATATATCAAACACTAGCTTG
The DNA here is from genome assembly GCA_036326025.1 of Chrosomus eos. Taxonomy (NCBI): domain Eukaryota; kingdom Metazoa; phylum Chordata; class Actinopteri; order Cypriniformes; family Leuciscidae; genus Chrosomus; species Chrosomus eos. The sequence continues at coordinate 45,089 of JAZAVI010000170.1, read as the reverse complement.
TGTGCATGTCCAAATGAAAATAAATAAGCAGAAAAAAAACACTGATATATTTCATACATATTTAAAGTTAAAATATTTTTTTACCGCCAATTGGACTGTTCTCAGGAGAGAATCATCCCGCTCCGCTATATTTCCGCTTATATTTCACGCAGAGATTGACAGGATAGGGCAGCAGAGGACCCCGCTCATAAGACATCTGTTCTATTCAAAACTATAGCTGCACATCTGAAAACGCTACAGGAATGGTTTGAGTTTTACTTCCCACTGCTAATGAAAACTTTGACTGGATCTGTGACCGTTTTAACCCTCTCTCATCAGAATCAGCAATTCCCAATCAAAGCGCAAGAACTGGTGGAACTCTTTATGGATCGCACTATAAAATAAAAATTTGGAGAAATGTCGTTGGATGAATTTTGGCTGCATGTGGGACACGAATACCCATCTATCTCAGAAAGCGCCGTCAATGTGCTGTTGCCGTTTTCAACCTCTTACTTGTGCGAGCTAGCGTTCTCATCCCTGGCATACATGAAAAACTAAAAAAGGCAGTGCCTGTCAGTGGAGCGCGATCTACGGGTTGCACTATCCTCAGTCTACCCCGTATCAAGAGACTGTGCTCGCAAAAGCAGGCACATGTACCCCTTTAAAATGTCCTCGACACAGTTTCATGCACAGATATTTTAGTTTCATTTTTAACCTGTTAAGCTTCAACCCCACTTTTGAAAAATCCCCAGAAAAGGCATACCCAAACTGAAACAGATACAGTTCATGAACCATTTGTTCTAAAAGCACAAGTATGATTTCATTTGAAAGCTGACACCTGGCAGTTTATTGCAAATGTAGAATTAATTATTGTCATAATGAAAAAAATAGTTATAAATAGCTTCAAAGTTTTGTCAAGTTATTAGAAATTTATTTTTATGAAATATTTTCAGGAAAATAAAATTGAAGTTGGCATTGTATCAATCTAGAAATGCACTGCAGCTAAAGCCACATGTCTGACCATGTTATATTTGAAATCTGAAGATGATATGTCTAAAACTCTTTATTTAGTTAAATGTTTTTCAAGATCATGTCACACAACTTTATTTTGATTAGACTCTAAAATGCAAACTGATGTTTATTGTCATGTTCTAAGCATCTATTCAGTCTATTTTCTCTATTGTTTATGTGGTGTAATCGATCTCTACTCAGTGTCAGTCTCCCCTGCACACATTCACACCTCTCCAGCCTGATTATGGCTCTAAATATGCATTTCTTTTGTCTGCATTATTATTACTAACGACTGGCTATTTACACTGTTTCAACCCCTAATCTCTTTTAGGGAGAGTTCTCAAAGTTCTCACCTTACATTTGTATTACATGAAACTATATAAAATGACATTCTTGAAAAAAGAAACATTTCAGCAAGCAGTCCTATTTAAAATTAAAGCTGCAAGCAGCGATGGGCGGGCCCTCGCACATGTAGCGCGTCGGGAGTGATTCAGCCGCATATTCTGTTGCATATTCTGGAGCTCTGCCAGTGCGGCTGTGAATTTGCTACGCTTTTCAGACACTGCATGAAGGTGTTATACGTCACTTCCTGTTGCCAGCAGGTGGCGCTATGACTGTGAGTGAATGTGGGCATGTACATGAGTTCAGGGCGGGACTCTTATCCTACATGTAAAGTTTGGTGCAGCTGTGAGCATGTACACTGAAGTTACAACCACTTCCTGTGTCATGGCGATGAGTTGATCTTTGATGCCATGCCACGGACACGCCGATTGACGAAAACTCACAGATAGCACAACTTTTCATCGTCAATGCCTTTAGAAGGCACAGCAGAAATTTCAAGTCGATCGGACTAAATCCCTAGGAGGAGTTCGTTAAAGTACGGAGTGTGTAAATCGTCCCAAAATGGCCGCCAAATTAAAAATGGCGGACTTCCTGTCGAGTTTAGGGTATGGGTTCTTGAGGCTTTTTTGTGCGTCTTGTTATGATACACGTCCCCACCACATTTCGTGCATGTAGGTCGAACATGGACGAGGGGTTAATTTTTTATAATATTCTAGGTGGCGCTAGCGAGCCATTTTGCCACGCCCATCCGTGAAACCCACAAAATACAATATTTTTCACCAGTCCTGACATGTGTGCAAAATTTGGTGACTTTTCGAGCATGTTGCGGCCTCGAAAATGGGGCTTACTTTGCAGAAGAAAATAAATAAATAAATAAATAATAATAATCCTAACAGTTTCAAGAGGGCCCTCGCACGGGTGCTCGGGCCCTAAATATTCATAAATATAACAGCTAGGTAGCAGGTGCACCTAGGGCTAGCTAGCATGTTAGCTTAGTACACCATCAATTCACGACAATTTATGAGATTAAAACAATGTTTGTGCTCTAAAACTTACTTTATAGCACAAGTCAAGTGTTTTTAATAACCTTCTGTGCTCTGATTTGGCTTCAGATAAAAAAAATCGGACAGAAAATATATTATTTATGGTGTTCTGCACGATGATAAAGTCTATATCGATTAGCATTACATTATAGATATAATCTACTATTATGAAAATACCTGACATGGCTCGAAGAACACAGGTAAATCAAATATCATTGCAATCATGTTTATTGTCTTCAAAACATCTTTATCTGCATGTTACAGCGATCTCTGTTAGTGTTGATATGATGGAGTTAGTTCCTGGAATGTCACATGATATGATTCTTCTTCTTGTTCGAAATATGGAGTGCATATGTGCACAGGGCGCCCTCAGGCTGCCAGTATGTATTGAAAACACAGTACATCAGAGTCTCCAGCGCTAATAATGATTACATCGACGCATTTGGGTAGATATTCAATAAATATGATTCCTGTCTATATAAATCTGATGTAAACCTATGAGAATCTATAAATATTTCTCCAAATCTGCACATTTTTTAGCTAAAAGCCCTGATGGACGTTGTTTTGTCAAGCTCTGTCATGACGATCTCACTGGAGTTTTTTTTCTGAATGAGAGCGGCTGACGCTCATAATTCATATTAAAGGTATCGACTCATTTTTTGATTACATAACTCCAGACACAAATTAAGACATAACTGTCACTATAAGTTTCTCAGAATACAATAGTGGTCAAATACTAAACATTGAGTCTTATATCTTTTCAATGATGTATAGTTTGTCAAGGTAATAACATTAAATCTGATAGTAACTTTGAACTATATTAAAAAAAACGCTCAGAGCGCAGACGCTCTGGCGACGGTTAAGATCGGTATAAACCTGGTATAAGGTCAGGTTTGAACAAACCAAATGAGAAACTAAAGAAAAAAAATAATTGGAGTTGTTTATTGTTATTTAAAGAGTTAAGTATCAATCTTTAAATGTGTTTTGTTCCAATGATTCCCACTTACAGTAATTGGTTCAAATCAGTCTGTTGACGTGTCATCCAGTTGTAAAAAACAGATGGTTCATTTGAATGGGTTGTTTCACCTCATATTATGTCTGTTGTGATGCATTCATAATAAATTCATGCTGCTGTTTATCCTTCCTTTGTTGTTTGCTTATCTGTATTTAATTTTATATATGTACACATGTACGATTAGTTTATTTGGGTTGGGGTGCCAGGAAAAAAAAAACACTACGAAGGGGTTTATAATATGTCCATTGTATGTCTGTATATTTAGCACTTGCATTCTGTAAAAATACAGCAAACCAACTGCAAAAGCCAAAAGGTTTGAAAAACTCTAATTGAAAAGCATGTTACAGTACAATCAAAAGAGTTGTGCAACTGCAAAATCAAGGTCAATGAGAGATTGATTCTGCCTCAGCATCACGTCTTCTTGTTGGGTCCAGACTCAGGACTTTGTCCACATCACAGGCATCATCTCTGCAGGCAAAGGGAAAAACCCTCTGCTGTGCCGGATCCAGCCTTGACAACATTCTCCACACCTTACTCTTTGTCGTCCTCATCCTCTTCCTCCTCGTTCACCACACTCTTAACCACATACTCTTCCTTCTCTCCCTCTTATATTGTTTCCATCCATTGTTGGTATCAACATTCAATTTTGAGTAGTTGTGTTTAACTTAACCTGTCTGTATTTAGCGTTTTGAAATATAAGTGCATCGCAGTGCGAAATGGGTTTTAATGAGTGAGTTTTGCAAAAAGGGTTCATGATTGTTTTAGAAATTCAGAAAAACTGTACGTATTTTACAAGTACACTTTTCATAAGTATTTTACAAGTACACTTCATAAATATTTTATAAGTACACTTTTCATAAGTATTTTATACTAAAAGTGCATCAGAATATGTCTACTTACCTACTATATAGTTGGATAAAACAGTATGTTAAAGGAGTAGTATGTCCGAAACCTCAGTACTCATAAAAGAGTAGGTGAGAAGATGGCCTAATGCTTTTGCCCAGATTCTGAAGCGTTCATCGACGGACACTTCTCTATCCCAGGAGGCCACGGCAGAGAATACGTCATAAAGAAGAAGAAGAAGAGGATATGTCATAATCAAACATCGCGGAGTTAAGTGATACAGTGTTTTAAAATGTGAGTAAACACTGTTCCTTGAATGTGTTAAACTACTGTAGAGTAAACTGTTGAATTGTTGATAGTGTAAAGACGTTAGACAGTATTTAAATAAAGAAACAATTATTATTGGTGATTTTAACGTAAATTGGAATGAAAAGAAGGTTAGGAAACATCTTAAAGCTACAACAGACCGTTATAATTTTACACAATTAATTCAACAGCCCACCCGGATAACTTCACGTTCTGAAACATTGATAGATTTACTCTGTCAATCGACCTGAAAGAATTACTAAAACATTTAACTTTATGACAGGTTTATCAGACCACAATGCTTTCTTTTTTTCAAGAAAGCTCACACAAAGACGTTTTAAAGTTTCACACAGCCATACTGTGTATAATGCTATTCCAAAAACCAACAGGAAAATTTTGCGGCGGCTTTGCAAGAAACTGATTGGAGTGAATTAAATCAAAGAAGCGAGGACATAGAGAATTGTAGTAATCTTTTTCAGTTTAAAATCAATCAAGTTATGATTGATTATGGCTCCCTTTTTACTAAAAGAGGGAGCCATAATAAGAGAAAAGGAAAGTTGTTACCTTGGTTAAATGATAATTGTATGAAATTAATGAGGGAGAGGGATGTCCAACTTAAAAAATCATTAAAATCAGCTTATAATAGATAGGCAAAAATTCACATCCTTACGAAATAAAGTCATTAATTATATGCGAAAGGCAAAAGCAAAATTCTTCATGGATATTATCATTGATGCCAAAGGAAATGGCAAAAAGATTTGGCAAAATATCAATAAATTACTTGGTAGACAAAAAAAAAAAGAATCAATTGAAGCCTTTGAACTCAAAATTACCCAAATTCTCTATCAAATGAATTTAACTAATACTTTTCTAAATCTGTTAGTGAGATAACTGAACTGTTTGAGTCACCTGAGAAAATAACTAGACCCATTAATTCTTCCAAGCCTGTCTTCAATTTGTGTGAAATAACAGAGCTGGAGGTAGATAACATCATTGGATCACTTAAGGGTTCCAAGGCAAAGGATGCTTATGGGCTAAATTCGTATTCTCTAAAATTATGTAAAGACTCCTTAATTGCTCCAATAACATATATGATCAATTTATCGTTCAAGCAGACAATTGTTCCATCCTTCTGGAAAATGGCCTTATTCACCCCAATCTTTAAATCTGGTTATAAATTAAATGTACCCAATTACCGACCAATCATTATCCTCCCGGTGGTCTCCAAGGTTGCTGAGAGGTGGGTTGCTAAAATTATAAATGCACATCTAAATAAAGTCCACTCCTCCTTGCATCCTATGCAATTTGGGTTCCGCACCAATCATTTGACTGAATTTGCCAATAGTTTGTTTGTAGAAAAAGTAAAAATTAAATTGGACAATAATGCTTGTGTCGGAGCGGTGTTTTTAGATCTAAAAAAAGCATTTGACACTGTGAATCATGACATTTTATTATCTAAACTGACATATTTTAACTTTTCTTTAAATGCCATTCAATGGATTAAATCTTACTTGGACTCAAGATAACAGTGTGTTAATATTTACAGTGTCAAATCGTCTTTCTTAGATGTCCCCGTTGGTGTGCCTCAAGAGTCAATACTTGGTCCCTTATTATTTTCTTTAGATATAAATGACCTTTCAAACACTTGTGTTGATGTTGAATTTCAAATGTATGCTGATGACGCAGTCATCTACACAAGTGCAAAAAGTGTTCAAGAGGCTTCTGACATTCTGACATCCGCTCTGGTCCCTGTAAATGAGTGGCTTTTTAAATCCTGTCTGTTACTTAATACTAAAAAAACAGTTAGTATGATGTTTACTAAACAGTCTCGCAACATAAAACAATCTGGTGTATTTCTAAGAGGAGAAGAATTAGAAATTGTTTCGGAATTTAAGGCGAGATACGGCAGGCAAAAACATAATTTTTTTTTCACTGGTCAATTTTGAGATTTGAGATTTGTCTTCAATAACATGTCTTCTTTCAGACTTGTGGTGAAAAAAAAATCCCAAATAGACTTTTAGGTCTTTATTTTACTACACTTTGTCTATTTGCGTCTGTAGATTTCTCCTAAATTCAACAAAAAGTTGTCGTTCTAAATCAACATGCTGCTCTGCGATCGCGATCTGCACCCTGTCATCACATACACTGTTGGAAAGCTCTCTCTCTCCTCTACATTGTTGTTGGATCCAAACATGGTCATTTCCTTTTTATCAGCAACCAATCGTGAAAGTACAATGGGCATTTAACTCTAAAACCGAAATCTCATTGGCTGATGTCAATTTCTGACAACGTGATTCGTTCAGGTGCATCACGTGACGCGCTCTGTCATTTAGATGTGTGTTTTTGACTGTTTTTCTGTTCATTTGAAGGCCATAAATGCTTCATTTGATTTTGATGGTTTGTATTGTTGTTGCTAATGATTTGATAAGATATTGTGTCTGTAAATAGTTGTTTCCGCTAAAAAAAAGTATACATTTTTACATTACAAATCTTTAAATGCTGTTTTCTCAAAATTAGTTTTTTGTCATTCTCCAGTAGAAACTTCTCAGCCTGTGTAGCACCTATGTACACTAAATTGACATTTTAATAAAAAAAATATGGCGAGAATTGATTTAAGGCTATGGACAGTCTATTTTTGATTTCTTAGGTAATGAAAGCATATATCCTGAAATCCCTCTGAAATTCTTTTTTTTTCATCTTGTGTGTTAACAAAATGAAAAAAAAAGTTTGCACCTGGCTTTATCATATGTTCAGATCTATCTACCGAAAATATATGCAAAATTGTGCATATTTAATGAGATAATGCCTAATTTGCATAATTAAACATACAAATTTAAAAAAACTTGTAATAATTTTTTTTATATACTTGTGTAAGTAATCAACTGAGAAAGTTTCATGGTGATATCTATTATTTATAAAATGTACCTGTAGATTCACCTGTAGTGTCTCACCTTAACCCTCTGAGCCCGACGGCATCGTCGACGACGCCAAAAATCAGCTCCGAGAAATTATGATATAACTCGCTGACAGTTTTATCGATTTTCTTACCGTTTTTTCCAGCAGAAAGCTAACGAGCTAGCCATCACGGGGGTGTCTTTGGTGTCTTTCTAGCCTTTACAGAAGGTTTTCTATCCAGCCTGGAACTTGTGCATACTTTCGGAGTTTTTCAGCAATAAATCCAAACGTTTATATCCAACTTTGATACACTTGAAGTCCATAATTTGTAAATATTCCGTCATATTTGCCGCTAGCTTGATGCTAGCTGCCATTTTGGATATCCACGTGATGGTTTTTGACCAATTACAGGCTGATCCGTCGTAAACATTGGGTGCGTCTTTGTCATGACGCACCATAGACTGACGCACGCACGAACCAGGTGGAGAGCATGGTGGAGAGAGAGAGAGAGAGACACGCAGGTTTCACAGAGAATCACAGAGAAATAGATCTAAATCGAGCGCTGAATAATGGATTTTCAGGAGAACAGAGCTTTTTGACAGATGAGGAACTAGATTACCAGGATAGACCCAGCTGAAGTGCCATTTATTTATTTACTGTAAAAAAGTATTATAGAAGTATAAATGTAGTATAAAAGTATAAAAAGTATAGAATAAATAAAATAATAAATAAAATATAAATGTAAAGCCTGTGATGTGGCCCTCTTTGTGATTGCTGATAGGAACTGTTTTGAGGCTTGGCACCAGTGAATTTCATGAAAACGCCTGGACTTCTTTTGGAAAAATGTAAATAGTTTTGGTTCTGTACAAGTTATAATGTTTATTCCTGTGCTCCAGGACTCCAAAGACATGAACAAACTGTTTTCCAGAGGAAATTTGCTTAGCTTTTATTTATTTGTGTGTGATTTCCATAAATATTTGAGTGATTCAATTTCCGATTTATTTTTTCATTTGTCTTTATGGTCCCATAACTTATTTTACATTCAGGTGACATCAATGTAACACAAATATGCTGAAAGTTCAATTTGTCCTGAAAAAAAAGAGGTGTGTCAATTGTCTGTGCACAAAAGGGTTGATGTTTTACAAGCTTTTTTAGTTAATAACACCAGACGGAAAATTTATTGTAAAAATACCCTTAGGTCTCTGAGGGTTAAGTACCTTGGTCTGACCCTTGATTCCACATTAAGTTTTAAAAAAACATGTAAAAAGAATATCGAGTACAGTAAAATTGAATTTACGAAATTTTAAACAAATTTGTTAATTTATATTATTTGGGGCTGCTAAAGTGTTTTTACATTCTATGATTTTATCACATATGGAATATTGTTGTACCAGCTGGACTTTGACCGGTATGAACACACTCAAATCAATAGAATTACTTTATAAAAATGCCTTAAAAGTCCTTGATAAAAAGTCAATGTCCTTCCATATTTGTAATATTTTACAAAAACACAATCTATTAAGCATAGAGAATTTTAAACATTTTACATATGCCTGTTTTGTTTACAAAGTGTTAAATGGATTAGCCCCTACTCCCTTGTCAGACTTTTTTACACCAAATACTCACAGTGGTGCCAGGACACGGGCCTCCGCTAGAGATGACTGTGAGGTTCCGTTCAGAAGAACAGCCTTTGGACAGAATTCTCTGTCAAGTCAAGTCAAGTCACTTTTATTTATATAGCGCTTTTTACAATACAAATTGTTTCAAAGCAGCTTTACAGAGATAACAGGAAAACAATGTTGTAATACTATTGTTAAATTCAAAATTAAATGTTTCTGACTCCTGACATTATGCTGCCTAACTCATAATCATACACTGTTCGTTCGTTGGCCAAAGGAGGACTGGCCCCCTGACTGAGCCTGGGTTCTCCCAAGGTTTTTTTCTCCATTCTGTCACCTGATGGAGTTTTGGTTCCTTGCCACTGTTGCCTTTTTCGCCGCTCTTAGCCTTTGTCGCCATTGGCTTTTGGCTTTTATATATATATATATAGCCGGTCTGGAGAAAACCGTGATGTCATCGTCCAGATCAGTTCAGTTTTCATATGATGGTGTCAATGCAGGAGATCAATAATATTGTTGAATATTAATTTAAATGTTAAATTTAATGTCCCCAACTAAGCAAGCCAAAAGCCAATGGCGATAAAGGTGAAAAAGGTGAAAAAGGCGACAGTGAAGATCAGAACCGAAACTCCATCAGTGACAGAATGGAGAAAAAAACCCTTGTGAGACCCCAGACTCAGTCTCAGTCCTCCTCTGGCCAACGACCCAACAGTGTATGATTATGATTCAGGCATTACAGGTCAGAGGTCAGATTAGATTGGAACAATCATAATATTATCCAGTTCCCTCTGGTTGGAGATCGGACAGGTTTGTTGAGGATCAGTGCTTCTCCAAAATGGATTTACATAAACCATATACATCTTATAGATGTTTATTTTAAATGTTTATTTACATCCGATCAGGCTATATAATACCTACTCTTTTAGTGCTCGTTAAGTAGGTACTTATTGAAATTAAGTACGTAATCAGTAAGTATGCGGTTTTCAAATGCAGCCATGGTCCAGCCATATCACTCAAAACTACAATTCCCAGAATTCCTGCTGCTCATCACCTGCACTTACTCAGCCATCATCCTCACCTGCACCTGATCAACACACTCATCACCAAAGTATTTAAACACACCTCAGTCACACACTTTGTCTGATCTAAGACTGGTTTTAAACTGTGGATTACTCATCGTTCTACTTACCCGAGTTATTTACCCACTGAGATTTCTTCAAGATCCTGTATCCTAAATCCCTCGTCTGTTCTCTTCCTCTAATGTTCCCACAATCCCTGTAAGACAAAGACATTGTTTATTAATTTACTCGCATGGCAACCAAAAAGTAATGTGTGTGTGTGTGTGTGTGTGTGTGTGTGTGTGGTGTGTGTGTGAGTGTGTGTGAGTGTGTGTGAGTGTGTGTGATGTGTGTGAGTGTGTGTGAGTGTGTGTGAGTGTGTGTGAGTGTGTGTGAGTGTGTGTGAGTGTGTGTGAGTGTGTGAGTGTGTGTGAGTGTGTGTGAGTGGTGTGTGTGGTGTGGTGTGTGTGAGTGTGTGTGAGTGTGTGTGAGTGTGTGTGAGTGTGTGTGAGTGAGTGTGTGTGTGTGTGTGTGTGTGTGTGACACTGTGACAACTAAAGCATTATACTTGGATTGCTCATTGTTTGTCTATACTCGCCTGTTTTGGACACTGCAATAAATCATTGGATCATAGGTGTGTATTGATCTGGGGGAACTTTGCTGTTTAAGTGCTGTTCTTGTTTTAGTTTAAAGTGCTGGACTGTCCTATGTGATCACTCATTCATAACTCATAAGAAGGGTTGTCCTTTGATCATAACTAATAAGAAGGGTTATGTCCTCTGATCACTGTGAGTGTGGAGGCGTCTGAGTAAGTATGCAGATCAGACACTTGAGGGTTTTTTGAACACCTATCTACTTTTAATATCTTGTTATCCTACACTTTGTATCTCACCCTCATTGTTTTACAGGTGTCTGATGGTTCCAAAGTCCAAAAACTGATTTGGTCAATCCCAAGACAAGCCAAGTATGAGGATTGGGTAAAACTGAGACCTGCATTTGAACAAAGTGACACCACCTCCCTCTACCATCTTCACTAAACCTGAGAGGGCTTTGAGAGCAGGTATGCTTGCTGCTTATTCATGGAAATGCTCTTCTGTAAAATAATTCTCTTGAATTCATGCTTTTACTAATATTAACAGAGGTGTGTGTAACAATGTGGCTGTTAAAGTTTTAGGGCTGGTTGTCTATTGATGTATTAATTGAATGTCAGTGTTATTTTTTTTTTTAAATCAGTCTTGAAGTTAGTTCTGGTTAATGTCTGTGTCAATGTGAACGTAACTCTGCCTGTCAGCATTTTCTTGTACTCATCTGCTTTCTTTGGATTTATTTAATCTTGTAATACTTCCATACCTTGTTCCTTTCCCCCTTTAAACTCTTTGTATTTATGCCTTTGTTCTATTTGTTTGAATCAATTTCAGTTGTATAGTGCTTCTCAAAATGGTTTCTCAGTGGCTTTTTGCCACATTATTTTAGTTTGTGCTCATTTGCAGCATTTTGTTTTGATGCCCTTGTGCCCTCTTCAATGCACCCTTTGTTTAAGCTTATGGTTGTGAACTTTTTTCTTTTGGCCTTTTATGTCCTCTTCCTATTTTTATTTATTTAAATTATTTGTTTGTGTTCTGTAACTTAGGGTTTTGATACTGTCTTAATACAAAAAGGCACAAAAGTGGCAAAATACAAAACATGTAAAAAAGGTATAATGCCTTTTTGCCTTTTGTATTCATTAACCCTTTTTTTCCTAACCCATTTGTGCTCCTATGACCCTATGTTTTTTGTGTTTTTTTTTTTTTTTTTTTTACTTCTGGTTTGTTCTTTTTCTTTCCCCCTTTACACCCCTTGTATTTATAGTAATGTCCTATTTGCTTATCAGTCAAATGTAGTTTGTCATTTCAATGTAGTATTTTTTTTTAAAGCAGCTTTGTCCAGTTGTAATTATTTTTATGCTACTTTGTATTGTTTAACCTTGCATTGACTCCTCCTTTTACAATTTATGTACATTTTAGGCTGTTGTCCAGTTTTCCTTTTATAACCTCTATAATTCAATCTGTCTATTTCTTTTTCCTTTTTATACAACTTTTATGCATACTTCTATTTATTATTTTTTTTTAATAGAAAGCCCACACCAGTCTAAAACTGCAGGTGCATATCAAAGTCACTTATGTTCAAATATATAAGGGCGCCTCCCCCTCACAAAGACAAAGTGTTTAGTCTTTTATATTATATTTAGTCTTATTATATTGTATTAATTCGCTTTTTGTATTTTATGGCTTTGCCTCTTGTTCCATTTTAAGATCTAGTTTGTCTTTGTCCCTTTTTTATTACTCTTGAATTTTTATTTGATGAATCTTTTTGTCTGCGTCTTTGCATTTATGGTTTATTTAGATATATATTTTATGCTTTTAATGTTTTTTTTTTGTTTAATGCCATTTGTCTCTTTTTTTTTTATACGCTTTTTCACTTGTTTCTTATTTTGTCTGTCTTTTATGCCACTTTTTGCCCCTTAAATTTTAAAGCTTTGTATTGATGTTGTGAACTTCCTTGTCTTAACACTGTTTTGTCTTTACTGTTTGTGTATTTTGTATATTTATGCACTTGTTTTTATTCTGTATGTTAGTGGCTGTCTTAGCAGCTGCCCGTCTCCCTTGTACAGACATTACAAACGCTGACGAAAACCGCTCTAGGTAGGGCTGTCGAGTTACTGATGTTATGAGGTGTTAGTGCACCTGTCGCTTATTTAATTTTTTTTATTGCAGAAATTATAATTACATACAAGATCAGGGAAAGATACCATGGTTGTATCTTGAACAATCAAAATGACAGCAAAAAAGGATATAAAATATCATGGGTTTGTACATTATAATATGTGATTATATACACAGGGGAAAAAAGAACCTTGACAAGGTTAAACATCTTTGAATAATTCATCAAAATACATTAAAAAATATTTGTTTTGTTATATATAAGCCTGAGGGATGAAATGAGAGTTAAGTTCGACAAGAAAAAGAGGAAAACATAAATGAGATTTAAGCCACTTTTGCCTTTCGGTGAAATTTTGTTGGGTTTTTGTAAAATGTTAAAAATATAAGAACTTGAAGGAACACTCTGACTTTTTAGATAAGTCCATACATACCTTTTTCATCTCCACACGTGTAGCTCCGTGCGTGTAGCTCCGTGCGTGTAGCTCACTCCGCCCAAGTAGCAGTGCTTCGCCTTCTGAGAATATAGTTCCCAATATTTATACAGTTTAAAAGATGGCTGTGTCTCATATGACCTTGTTATTTGTACACTCTGTGACTATACAAATCAGAACATGTAAATAGGAAAATGTTTGCGTTATTTTGTCTCTTATTGGGATTAGTATGCTAGCTGCAGCCATTTACATCCAGTCTTTGTGCTAAGCTAGGCTAGCGGTGGGTGCGTCAGACAGAGTTACAGCACGTACGGAGATGAAAAAGGTATGTATGGACTTATCTAACTCTGGGGGATACAGTGAATAGGAACTTCTCGCCTACTCTTTTATGAATACTGATGTTTGGAAAGTAGGCATATACGAACGCACTTAAGTCCGAATTTCGCGATAATTAGTATGTCACCCAGGCAATTCTCGCCTACTCTTTTGGATTCATACATACTTTTTCGCTCACCTACTCTTTTTCCCATACTAAATAGTAGGGAAGTATGCGGTTTGGAACGCAGCCATGGTCCAGCCATATCAGGGCAAGTTTACATATCACTCAAAACTACAATTCCCAGAATTCCTCCTGCTCATCACCTGCACTTACTCAGCCATCATCCTCACCTGCACCTGATCAGCACACTCATCACCACAGTATTTAAACATACCTCAGTCACACACTTCATCTGGTCTAAGACTGATCTTGGACTGTGGATTACGCACCGTTCTACTTACCTGAGTTTCTTTATCCTCTGAGATTTCTACAAGATCCTGTATCCTACTTCCCTCGTCTGATATCTACTTCCAACGTTTCCACAATCCCTGTAAGACATTGTTTATTCATTCACTCTCTCTCACGGCAACCAAAAGAGTGTGTGTGTGTGTGTGTGTGTGTGTGTGTGTGCGCGCGTGTGTGCGCGCGCGTGTGTGCGCGCGTGTGTGCGCGCGCGCGTGCGTGTGTGCGTGCGTGCGTGTGTGCGTGCGTCTGTCCGTCCCATTTGAGGTCATCCCCTCTATCTTCAACTGCAAACTCAAGAACTGAAGCATTATACTTGGATTGCTCATTGTTTGTCTATTCTCGCCTGTTTTGGACCCTGTGCAATAAAGCATTGGATCATGGGTGTGTATTGATCTGGTGTAACTTTGCTGTTTAAGTGCTGTTCTTGTTGTTTTAGTTTAAAGTGCTGGACTGTCCTATGTGATCACTCATTCATAACTCATAAGGGTTATGTCCTCTGATCATAAGAAGGGTTATGGGATTACGTCAATCCCAAGACGAGCCAAGTATGAGGATTGGGTAAAACTGAGACCTGGATTTGAACAAAGTGACACCACCTCCCTCTACCAACTTCACCAAACCTGAGAGGGGTTTGAGAGCAGGTATGCTTGCCGCTTATTCATGGAAATGCTCTTCTGTATAATAATTCTCTCAAATTCATGCTTTTATTAATACTAACAGAGGTGTATTTAACAATGTGGATGTTAAAGTTTAGGGCTGGTTATCTGTTGATGTATTAATTGGATGTCAGTGTTAACAATCAGGTTTTTTTTTTTTTTTTTTTTAAATCAGTCTTGAAGTTTGTTCTGGGGGTCAAGTAACCATATTTAGTCACTTCCGCACACATTTAAAATGCCCTCCCCCTGTCTCCATTTGGAGTTGTAGAGTCATATGGTTTTCTCTCAGCCAATCAGGGGAGATCAAGATATCTGACAGATATTGACATCAAGGCATCTGACCAATCAGCAGTGGCCTGGAGCACCTCAAACACAGCCAGTAATAACATAACTAAACATGGTAAGTTGATGTAACTCTCAAATTATTTGGTTGAATAGTTGTTAAAGATTAAGATTGTTTTTATTTGCATAGCATTTGTAAAAATTAGTTTAATGTTTGGCTGAAAACTAAATGCACCATATTTGATCATATGCCTTATGAATGTATGTGTTTTTTATTATAGGTAAATGGCATACACCGGTGCTTCTTGTTAGTGTGAGGCCTATACTGTGTGAATTGATTTTAATTACTGAATATTGGTTTGTGATAAAACACAATTATGAGCAAATATAAGTGGTACTAACAATAATTATAATTGTATTTTCTGTTTTTATATTTTCTATGTCAATACTCTTTTTCCATTAGATCTACATTACACTATTACTGTTTCTCTCAACAAATAAATCTGAGTTGGTTTTATATTGACTAAGCATATTCCTTTTGCAGCTGTCTGCTATCCCCTATTTTATGGGAAGAGGGATACCATTGTTCCCGTAAACCCTGCCATCAGCGATGATGATAGCTCAGAGGAAGAAGACAGATACCTTAAGACATAGATGTCTCTAAATAAATGTTCCTTGTTCCCAGTATGTGTGTTTTTCTCATATTTTTTTTAAAATTCACTCTCGGTAATTTTACCAAGACCGGCGGCAAGTGCTCATATATGGTAACTTCATTGACCTTGATTTGCAATGTAAAGATGAAAAAAAAAATTGAGTATTTTTTTTAAATGTCCTGTAACATCCCCCATTAGCTTTCTGAGGTTAAAATTTAGAATTTCCAAATATGAATGAATGAATGAATGAATGAATGAATGAATGAATGAATGAATGAGGCATTTATATAGCGCTTTCATATGTACTTCTGTACACCCAAAGCGCTTTACAATCATATCAGGGGTTCTCTCCTCAACCAGCACCAGTGTGCAGCATCCACTTGGATGATGCGACGGCAGCCACAGTACAACGGTGCCAGTGCGCTCACCACACACCAGCTATAGGTGGAGAGGAGAGAGAGTGATAGAGCCAATTCAGTGGATGGGGATTATTAGGAGGCCATGATTGGCAGGGGCCAATGGGTGGAATGTGGCCAGGACACCGGGGTTACACCCCTACTCTTTACGAGAAGTGCCATGGGATTTTTAATGACCGCAGAGAGTCAGGGCCTCGGTTTAACGTCTCATCCGAAGGACGGTGCTCTTTGACAGTACAGTGTCCCCATCACTATACTGGGGTGTTAGGACCCACACAGACCACAGGGTGAGCACCCCTGCTGGCCTCACTAACACCTCTTCCAGCAGCAACCTGGTTTTCTCAGGTCGTCTCCCATCCAGGTACTAACCGGGCTCAGCCCTGCTTAGCTTCAGTGGGCAACCAGTCTTGGGCTACAGGGTGATATGGCTGCTGGTTATATTTAAAATATAAATATAAAAAAATATAAATATTTCAATGAGTGTCCTATAAAGGGTTAATGTCTGTCAATGTGAATTGTGATTGTAAGTCTGCCTGTCTTGTATAGTGCTTCTCAAAGGTTTCACAGCTTTTTGCCACTTTATTTTAGTCTGTGCTCATTTGCACCATTTTGTATAGATACCCTTGTGTCCTCTTCAATTCACCCATTGTTTAAGCTTATTGTGAACCTTTTTATATCCTCTTCCTTTTTTTTTCTTCCATAACACTTACATCTTTATTCTTCATTTATATGCTGTTAAACATTTCTGCATGATTTGTGTCCTTTATGCCTTTTTGTTCCTTGTATTTATGCACTTTTTCAATTTTTATTTATGCATTTTGGCTATTTTGCAACTGACCCTTTGAATTTGTCCCTGTCCCCTTTTTTATTCTTCTGTGCCCATATGTTCCGTTTGTATTTTAATTTATTTCCATTTATACGTTTGTACAGTAGCCCTAAACGGGCAAACTGCTCTACAGAGCGCGTTTTGTCACTATGTTCTTCTAGCAGAGAAGCTAGCTAAAGTCTGAATAATTTGAGAAACTGAGTTTTCAGTGATTGCTCGGTCAAACATGACTATTTTACAGGTTGTCTTGGTTCCTTTACGTTCTTCCCAGGGTTTCTGGCTGTATTTGTTCTCCAGAGGCCCAATCAGATCAGTGTTCTGCTATGGGTTATTGATGATACACACTTGTGATGGTGACGTGAGCGTTCCTGGAATCCAAACCCTTCTAACCTTAATCAACATCAGATGGCCACATCACTACAGGTGTTAGGTCTATTTTTTTTGTGGCCTTTGTAACTTTATCCCTTTTGTAATCATTAGTGCTCCTATGTCCCATTTTTATTAACTTCTGTTTTTTCTTTTACCCCTTGTATTTATAGTAACGCCCTATTTGCTTATCAGTCAAATGTAGTTTGTCTTTTCAATGTAGTTTTTTTTAAAGCAGCTTTGTCCACTTTTTTGTTTAACCTTGCATTTGACTCCTTTGTTTTTCATTTATGCACATTTTAGGCTTTTCTCTTTTATACAGTATTTATGCATACTTTTATTTAAACGTTTAATTAAATAGAAAAACGTGCCTTTTATAATTTTGTTCTGTTTTAGAGTAGGTTAGACATGACCATAAAGTTCACAAGCATAAAAGCTGCATGTCTTTTATATTCCTTTTCTCCCTTTTTGTGTTTATGCTTTTGTGCCTCTGCCTTTTTCATTTCTGTACTGTTTTTCCCCTTTGCATTAATAATTAATAATTGCCATTTTTATACTATTATATGCCTCTTTCTATTTGTGTTGTAAGATTTTGTATGAACGTTTCTAAACTAATGTGTGTTTTTGCCCCTTTGTTTATTTTTGGTTTATGCCCCTTTTATTAGTCCATTTTCTTTTTTACTCCGGCCCTTTAAGCCTTGATCCTCCTTTCTTTTTATAACTGTACTCTTGTCTTTTTTATCATGGTACTTTTCCCCTTATGCTCATATGTACTTTAAAGATGCTTTGAAAATTATATCATAAAGTACTTATTTTAATATTTGACCTTTGGGGTCTAAAGCGGTTTTTGATACAATTTGTATTAAGTGTGTGTGTGTGTGTGTGTGTGTGTGTATGTATATATATATATATATATATATATTTTTTTTTTCTTCTGTCATTTGTGCGGTTTCATGCATTACTTTAGTCATTTTTGACTGGCTTTTATAGAATTCCTTTTATTTGTCCGTTTATGTCGCTGTGCTGTATGCCCCTTGTTTTTAACGTGTTTTTTTTTTGTCTTTGTATTGATGTTTATGCATGTCTAACTTGTGTCTTGTGTTTTTGGTAAATGTTTGTTGTCAGGCCATTTTTATCACAATGTTGTTAGTTGGCTTTTTTGGTACTTGGATTCTTTTTTATTTATTTTTATAATCCGTGTTGAAGTTTAAGTCTGTGGGTTAGTGGATTGTAATTTTTTAAAGTTGGGTTAGCTTTTTTAAATTTTTTTTTTTTTTTTTTTTTAAATCTGCATTTGAGTTTTATTTAATCTTGTAATGCTTCCATACATCTGTTCCCTTTCCCCTTTAAACTCCTTGTATTTATGCCTTTGAAACCATTTTGAGAAGCACTATACAACTAAAATTGACTCAAACAAATAGGACAAAGTGGCTTTGACACTTTATTTTAGCCTTTGTGCTGCTTTGCATATTTTGTATTTCTGTTCTTGTGTCCCCCTTCAGTGCATTTGTTTGTTTACAGTTGTTGTCTATTTTTGGGCCTTTTATGTAACTTACCATTTACTTTTTATAAATTTCTGTTTGTTCTGTAAGTTAGGTTTTTGATACTGTCTTTATACCTTTTTTGTATTTGGGCACTTTTGTGCCTTTTTGTATCCATTAAAACTGATTTTGTTTTTATTCTTCAGTACTTTATCGAATATTCTCGATCAGCAGGCTCTCAACACACAAGTAAGCACTTACATAGACCATTCTAATGCTCATGTCCAGGGAATAAGGCACAGGCTGGTAAGGGGAAAATGAATCCATAAATTGTCCGAAGACAATTCAGGTTGTGCACAGTCCATCACACAACTGGCCGTTCCCTGAACATCAAAATGGCAGATGAAAGCCTACACCCGCATGAAAGCCCACACCAGTCTAAATCTGCAGGTGCATATCAAAGTCACTTACGCTCAAATATAGAAGGGCTAACCCTAACCCTAACCCTAACCCTAAGTGTTAAAAAAAATATATATTGAATTAATTTGTTTTTTTGGTTTTATGGCTTTGCTTCTTGTTACTTTTTAAGATCTAGTTTGACAGCAAATTTAAATTTGATTAACCTTTTTGTCTGTGTCTTTGCATTTATGGTATATTTAGGTCAGCTTGAGGTTCTATTTTGGTTTATTTTGTGTTCCCATTTTCCTGCGTTGGTTGGTCCCCTCTGGCTCTTTAGATAATCTTGTCTGATGTCCTTCCATCCAGTTGTTGTATTTCTGGCTTGGCCACTTGTACAATTTAAGCCTTGTTTCTTTGTCCCTTCCCCTTTTAATACTCTTTATTATGACCCTTTTTGTCTGATTGTCAATTTGCAGTGATTGTATTATGCCTTCAAAAATGTTATGCTTTTCTTTTGTCCTTTTGTATTTTAAACCTTAATTTTTTTCCTGTTACATCCTGGTGATTCTACTGGGGCTTTCTGCCATGTTATACTTTACTGTTCCTTCTGTTATCTCTTTTGTGGTGATTCCCTCTGTCTGTCAGCACCCACCTTGGTTATGCTTCTCTCCTGCTTGTAACTTGATGCTCCTTTTTCGTCCCTTTTGTATAGACTTTAATTGATTGCATAGTTTTTTGTGTGTTTATGCTGTTGACTGATTGTACTGTATTTTTCTTTCATTTTAAAAGTATTTAACAATTTGTTTTGAGAAAGGGGTAGAGTCCCAGGGGTAGAGTCCCAGGGCTAGAGTCCCAGGGCTAGAGTCCCAGGGCTAGAGTCCCAGGGCTAGAGTCCCAGGGCTAGAGTCCCAGGGCTAGAGTCCCAGGGCTAGAGTCCCAGGGCTAGAGTCCCAGGGCTAGAGTCCCAGGGCTAGAGTCCCAGGGCTAGAGTCCCAGGGCTAGAGTCCCAGGGCTAGAGTCCCAGGGCTAGAGTCCCAGGGCTAGAGTCCCAGGGCTAGAGTCCCAGGGCTAGAGTCCCAGGGCTAGAGTCCCAGGGCTAGAGTCCCAGGGCTAGAGTCCCAGGGCTAGAGTCCCAGGGCTAGAGTCCCAGGGCTAGAGTCCCAGGGCTAGAGTCCCAGGGCTAGAGTCCCAGGGCTAGAGTCCCAGGGCTAGAGTCCCAGGGCTAGAGTCCCAGGGCTAGAGTCCCAGGGCTAGAGTCCCAGGGCTAGAGTCCCAGGGCTAGAGTCCCAGGGCTAGAGTCCCAGGGCTAGAGTCCCAGGGCTAGAGTCCCAGGGCTAGAGTCCCAGGGCTAGAGTCCCAGGGCTAGAGTCCCAGGGCTAGAGTCCCAGGGCTAGAGTCCCAGGGCTAGAGTCCCAGGGCTAGAGTCCCAGGGCTAGAGTCCCAGGGCTAGAGTCCCAGGGCTAGAGTCCCAGGGCTAGAGTCCCAGGGCTAGAGTCCAGGGCTAGAGTTAGGGTTAGGGTTAGGGTTAGGGTTAGGTAGAGAGGTAAAAAACGAGTTTCATCCTCATTAGTAACCACCCTCATTAAAATATTGCATCTGATTGGCTGAAGCTTAAGTGTCCATATCTCTCAAACGCTTGGATGTATTTGTACGAAACTTGGAATATATACTAATTGAGGTATGGCCAGTCGACTGGTGGTGGTTTGGTTTGTGTCTCTAGCGCCACCAGGTGTGTAGACGCAGTACTGCACAATTTTTTAAAACCGGGCTGGTTAAACGTGGGCTGTTTTGTAAAGGGCTCTTGTTTCTGAGTGTTATTTACTGGTAGTGGGTAGGTTTTAGTGCGGTCTGGTCGGGAGAGTTAGGTTATAGGTGTAAAAGCGAAGAGTGCACCCTTTTATCAAGTGCACCCCATGGTTTTTTGGAGTTCTGTAGGTGTTAGAGAGACGAAACTTGGCGTGCCCGGTGATTAGGGGCCGGGGAGTCGATTGCACACGGTTTGGTAGCTCTAGCGCCACCATGGGGTGATAAACATTAGGTCAGCCGGCTACTTTTTGCAGCTACAGAGCTCAAGTTTTGTCCACGTAGTAATGGGACCACGTGCGACCAAAGGGCCCCGGCCCCGCTCCTCTGGCTCGTTCGGTTTGGTTGTGGGGCCCCAGTGAGTCATGGCACAATTGGCAGGTGGATGGAATCACTTGTGACGCCGTACCATATCTGATGCCGTATCGCATGTGATGTGGCCATCACCGGAAGGTCAAA
This sequence comes from Chrosomus eos, assembly GCA_036326025.1. NCBI lineage: Eukaryota > Metazoa > Chordata > Actinopteri > Cypriniformes > Leuciscidae > Chrosomus > Chrosomus eos. The sequence goes on along the minus strand of JAZAVI010000170.1, from coordinate 23,723 downwards.
AAGGTCAAGGCGTTTGCAATGATCCAGTGGTCAAAAGCCCAAAGCTAGATACATGAGTTTTGTTTTGTCTGAAAAAAGGCAATGTTTTTAGGCCTGGATGGATGAATGGATGATGGATTGTGGGATTGATGGATATATGAGTGATGGATAGATAGATAGTTTAGATAAGATAGATAGATAGTAAAAGATAGATAAAAGATAGATAGATAGATAGATAGATATAGTAGCATGATTTGGTTTGTAGATATTTTTGTGCATATTTTTTTATTGTTTTGTCTGAAATATTGATGTTTTTATGTCATGAAATCAAAGGTCAAAAAGGTCAATCTGTCTGCCAGACGGTAAAAAGTGAGTATGTATAATGTAATAAAATGTTTATTTCATTTATTGATCATATAGACAGATAAATAAATAAATAGATAGATAGATAGATGAGTTTGTTCGACTTTGAACATATTTTTCAATTTTTTGTCTGAAAAAAGGCAATGTTTTTAGGCCTGGATGGATAGATTGATGGATGGATGGATGGATGGATGGATGGATGATGGATGGATGGATGGATGGATGGATGGATGGATGGAGAGATGGATAGATAGGTACATGAGTTTGTTAGACATTTTTGTGCATATTTTTCATAGTTTTGTCTGAAAAAAGTGAATGTTTATAGGCCTACATTATTTGGGGTTAATTTTAAATTAGGGCCAGGGTTAGTAAGGGTTAGGGTTAGTCAGGGTTAACTCTCACTCTCATGGATCGTGCCTGTCACTCACTCACTCTCATGGATCGTGCCTGTCACTCACACGCATATAGACAGATAGATAGATAGATAAGTGTCCATATCTCTCCAACGCTTGGTTGTATCTGTACGAAACTTGGAATATATACTAATTGAGGTATGGCCAGTCGACTGGTGGTGGTTTGGTTTGTGTCTCTAGCGCCACCAGGTGTGTAGACACAGTACTGCACAATTTTTTTTAGACCGGGCTGGTTAAACGTGGGCTGTTTTGTAAAGGGCTCTTGTTTTTGAGTGTTATTTACTGCTCTGGGTTAGGTTTTAGTGTGGTCTGGTCGGGAGAGTTTTTAAAAAAAAAATACGGATGAGTGTGTTTTATAGATATGGCTGGTGTTTTTATGTCATGAAATGAAAGGTCAAAAAGGTCAATCTGTCTGCCAGATGGTAAAAAAGTGAATATGTATAATAAAATAAAACATTTATTCATTTATTTATCATATAGACAGATAGATGAATAAATAAATAGATAGATAGATGAGTTTTTTTTTCGACTTTGAACATATTTTTCAATTTTTTGTCTGAAAAAAGGCAATGTTTTTAGGCCTTGATGGATGGATGAATGGATGTATGGATGGATGTATGGATGGATGGATGGATGGATGGATAGATAGATACATGAGTTTGTTAGATATTTTTGTGCATATTTTTTATAGTTTTGTCTGAAATATTGATGTTTTTATGTCATGAAATGAAAGGTCAAAAAGGTCAATCTGTCTGCCAGACGGTAAAAAGTGAATATGTATAATAAAATAAAACATTTATTCATTTATTTATCATATAACAGATAGATAATATAATAAATAGATAGATAGATGAGTTTGTTCGACTTTGAACATATTTTTCAATTTTTTGTCTTTGAAAAAGGCAATGTTTTTAGGCCTTGATGGATGGATGATGGATGGATAGGATGGATGGATGGTAGGATGGATGGATAGATGGATAGATAGGTACATGAGTTTGTTAGATATTTTTGTGCATATTTTTATTGTTTTGTCTGAAATAGTGAACGTTTCTGGGCCTACATTAATTTGGGGTTAATTTTAGATTGGGGCTAAGGGTTAGTAAGGGTTAGGGTTAGTGAGGGTTAAATTGGCATATAGGTAGAGAGGTAAAAACGAGTTTCATCCTCATTAGTAACCACCCTCATTAAAATATTGCATCTGATTGGCTGAAGCTTAAGTGTCCATATCTCTCAAACGCTTGGATGTATTTGTACGAAACTTGGAATATATACTAATTGAGGTATGGCCAGTCGACTGGTGGTGGTTTGGTTTGTGTCTCTAGCGCCACCAGGTGTGTAGACGCAGTACTGCACAATTTTTTAAAACCGGGCTGGTTAAACGTGGGCTGTTTTGTAAAGGGCTCTTGTTTCTGAGTGTTATTTACTGGTAGTGGGTAGGTTTTAGTGCGGTCTGGTCGGGAGAGTTAGGTTATAGGTGTAAAAGCGAAGAGTGCACCCTTTTATCAAGTGCACCCCATGGTTTTTTGGAGTTCTGTAGGTGTTAGAGAGACGAAACTTGGCGTGCCCGGTGATTAGGGGCCGGGGAGTCGATTGCACACGGTTTGGTAGCTCTAGCGCCACCATGGGGTGATAAACATTAGGTCAGCCGGCTACTTTTTGCAGCTACAGAGCTCAAGTTTTGTCCACGTAGTAATGGGACCACGTGCGACCAAAGGGCCCCGGCCCCGCTCCTCTGGCTCGTTCGGTTTGGTTGTGGGGCCCCAGTGAGTCATGGCACAATTGGCAGGTGGATGGAATCACTTGTGACGCCGTACCATATCTGATGCCGTATCGCATGTGATGTGGCCATCACCGGAAGGTCAAAAAGGTCAAGGCGTTTGCAATGATCCAGTGGTCAAAAGCCCAAAGCTAGATACATGAGTTTTGTTTTGTCTGAAAAAAGGCAATGTTTTTTAGGCCTGGATGGATGAATGGATGGATGGATTGATGGATTGATGGATAGTGATAGGATAGATATGATAGATAGATAGATAGATAGATAGATAGATAGATAGATGATGATAGATAGATAGATAGAATAGATAGATAGATAGATAGATAGATAGATAGATTATGTAGTACATGAGTTTGTTAGATATTTTTGTGCATATTTTTTATTGTTTTGTCTGAAATATTGATGTTTTTTATGTCATGAAATCAAAGGTCAAAAAGGTCAATCTGTCTGCCAGACGGTAAAAAGTGAGTATGTATAATGTAATAAAATGTTTATTCATTTATTGATCATATAGACAGATAAATAAATAAATAGATAGATAGATAGATGAGTTTGTTCGACTTTGAACATATTTTTCAATTTTTTGTCTGAAAAAAGGCAATGTTTTTAGGCCTGGATGGATAGATTGATGGATGGATGGATGGATGGATGGATGGATGGATGGATGGATGGATGGATGGATGGATGGATGAGATGGATAGATAGGTACATGAGTTTGTTAGACATTTTTGTGCATATTTTTCATAGTTTTGTCTGAAAAAAGTGAATGTTTATAGGCCTACATTATTTGGGGTTAATTTTAAATTAGGGCCAGGGTTAGTAAGGGTTAGGGTTAGTCAGGGTTAACTCTCACTCTCATGGATCGTGCCTGTCACTCACTCACTCTCATGGATCGTGCCTGTCACTACACACGCATATAGACAGATAGATAGATAGATAAGTGTCCATATCTCTCCAACGCTTGGTTGTATCTGTACGAAACTTGGAATATATACTAATTGAGGTATGGCCAGTCGACTGGTGGTGGTTTGGTTTGTGTCTCTAGCGCCACCAGGTGTGTAGACACAGTACTGCACAATTTTTTTAAGACCGGGCTGGTTAAACGTGGGCTTGTTTTGTAAAGGGCTCTTGTTTTGAGTGTTATTTACTGCTCTGGGTTAGGTTTTAGTGTGGTCTGGTCGGGAGAGTTTTTAAAAAAAAAATACGGATGAGTTGTTTTATAGATATGGTGGTGTTTTTATGTCATGAAATGAAAGGTCAAAAAGGTCAATCTGTCTGCCAGATGGTAAAAAGTGAATATGTATAATAAAATAAAACATTTATTCATTTATTTATCATATAGACAGATAGATGAATAAATAAATAGATAGATAGATGAGTTTTTTTTCGACTTTTGAACATATTTTTCAATTTTTTGTCTGAAAAAAGGCAATGTTTTTAGGCCTTGATGGATGGATGAATGGATGTATGGATGGATGTATGGATGGATGGATGGATGGATGGATAGATAGATACATGAGTTTGTTAGATATTTTTGTGCATATTTTTTATAGTTTTGTCTGAAATATTGATGTTTTTATGTCATGAAATGAAAGGTCAAAAAGGTCAATCTGTCTGCCAGACGGTAAAAAGTGAATATGTATAATAAAATAAAACATTTATTCATTTATTTATCATATAGACAGATAGATAAATAAATAAATAGATAGATAGATGAGTTTGTTCGACTTTGAACATATTTTTCAATTTTTTGTCTTTGAAAAAGGCAATGTTTTTAGGCCTTGATGGATGGATGGATGGGATGGATGGATGGATGGATGGTGATGGTAGGATGGATGGATAGATGGATAGATAGGTACATGAGTTTGTTAGATATTTTTGTGCATATTTTTATTTTTTGTCTGAAATAGTGAACGTTTCTGGGCCTACATTAATTTGGGGTTAATTTTTAGATTGGGGCTAAGGGTTAGTAAGGGTTAGGGTTAGTGAGGGTTAAATTGGCATATAGGTAGAGAGGTAAAAACGAGTTTCATCCTCATTAGTAACCACCCTCATTAAAATATTGCATCTGATTGGCTGAAGCTTAAGTGTCCATATCTCTCAAACGCTTGGATGTATTTGTACGAAACTTGGAATATATACTAATTGAGGTATGGCCAGTCGACTGGTGGTGGTTTGGTTTGTGTCTCTAGCGCCACCAGGTGTGTAGACGCAGTACTGCACAATTTTTTAAAACCGGGCTGGTTAAACGTGGGCTGTTTTGTAAAGGGCTCTTGTTTCTGAGTGTTATTTACTGGTAGTGGGTAGGTTTTAGTGCGGTCTGGTCGGGAGAGTTAGGTTATATAGGTGTAAAAGCGAAGAGTGCACCCTTTTATCAAGTGCACCCCATGGTTTTTTGGAGTTCTGTAGGTGTTAGAGAGACGAAACTTGGCGTGCCCGGTGATTAGGGGCCGGGGAGTCGATTGCACACGGTTTGGTAGCTCTAGCGCCACCATGGGGTGATAAACATTAGGTCAGCCGGCTACTTTTTGCAGCTACAGAGCTCAAGTTTTGTCCACGTAGTAATGGGACCACGTGCGACCAAAGGGCCCCGGCCCCGCTCCTCTGGCTCGTTCGGTTTGGTTGTGGGGCCCCAGTGAGTCATGGCACAATTGGCAGGTGGATGGAATCACTTGTGACGCCGTACCATATCTGATGCCGTATCGCATGTGATGTGGCCATCACCGGAAGGTCAAAAAGGTCAAGGCGTTTGCAATGATCCAGTGGTCAAAAGCCCAAAGCTAGATACATGAGTTTTGTTTTGTCTGAAAAAAGGCAATGTTTTTAGCCTGGATGGATGAATGGATGGATGGATTGATGGATGATGATGAGAAATAGATAGATAGATAGATAGATAGATAGATAGATAGATAGATAGATAGATAGATAGATAGATAGATAGATAGATAGATAGATAGATAGATATGATAGATAGATAGATAGATAGAATAGATACTGAGTTTGTTAGATATTTTTGTGCATATTTTTTTATTGTTTTGTCTGAAATATTGATGTTTTTATGTCATGAAATCAAAGGTCAAAAAGGTCAATCTGTCTGCCAGACGGTAAAAAGTGAGTATGTATAATGTAATAAAATGTTTATTCATTTATTGATCATATAGACAGATAAATAAATAAATAGATAGATAGATAGATGAGTTTGTTCGACTTTGAACATATTTTTCAATTTTTTGTCTGAAAAAAGGCAATGTTTTTAGGCCTTGGATGGATATGATTGGATATGGATGGAATGGATGGGAATGGATGGATGGATGGATGAGATGATGTGGATAGATGATATAGGTACATGAGTTTGTTAGACATTTTTTGTGCATATTTTTATGTTTTGTCTGAAAAAGTGAACTGTTTCTGGGCCTACATTAATTTGGGGTTAATTTTAAGATTGGGCCTAGGGTTAGTAAGGGTTAGGGTTAGTCTAGGGTTATAATTGGCATTAGGTGAAGGGTAAAACGAGTTTCATCCTCATTAGTAACCACCCTCATAAAATATTGCATCTGATTGGCTGAAGCTTAAGTGTCCATATCTCTCAAACGCTTGGATTTTATTGTACGAAACTTGGAATATATACTAATTGAGGTATGGCCAGTCGACTGGTGGTGGTTTGGTTTGTGTCTCTAGCGCCACCAGGTGTGTAGACCAGTACTGCACAATTTTTTTAAAACCGGGCTGGTTAAACGTGGGCTGTTTTGTAAAGGGCTCTTGTTTTTGAGTGTTATTTACTGGTAGTGGGTAGGTTTTAGTGCGGTCTGGTCGGGAGAGTTAGGTTTATAGTGTAAAAAGCGAAGAGTGCACCCTTTTATCAAGTGCACCCATGGTTTTTTGGAGTTCTGTAGGTGTTAGAGAGACGAAACTTGGCGTGCCCGTGATTAGGGGCCGGGAGTCGATTGCACACGTTTGGTAGCTCTAGCGCCACCATGGGGTGATAAACATTAGGTCAGCCGGCTACTTTTTGCAGCTACAGAGCTCAAGTTTTGTCCACGTAGTAATGGACCACGTGCGAAAAGGCCCCGGCCCCGCTCCTCTGGCTCGATTCGGTTTGGTTGTGGGGCCCCAGTGAGTCATGGCACAATTGCAGGTGGATGGAATCACTTGTGACGCCGTAACCATATCTGATCCGTATCGCATGTGATGTGCATCACCGAAGTCAAAAAGGTCAAGGCGTTTGCAATGATCCAGTGTCAAAAGCCAAAGCTAGATACATGAGTTTTTGTTTTGTCTGAAAAAAGGCAATGTTTTTAGGCCATGGATGATGTATGGATGTGATGGATTGAAATAGGATAGTATAGATAGATAGATAGTAGATAGATAGATGATGTAGATAGATAGAGATAGATAGATAGTAGATGAGATAGATAGATAATGATACATGAGTTTGTTAGATATTTTTGTGCATATTTTTTATAGTTTTGTCTGAAATATTGATGTTTTTATGTCATGAAATGAAAGGTCAAAAAGGTCAATCTGTCTGCCAGACGGTAAAAAGTGAATATGTATAATAATAAAACATTTTATTCATTTATTTATCATATAGACAGATAGATAAATAAATAAATAGATAGATAGATGAGTTTGTTCGACTTTGAACATATTTTTCAATTTTTTGTCTTTGAAAAAGGCAATGTTTTTAGGCCTTGATGGATGGATGGATGATGGATGGAATGGATGGATGGTGGATGGATGGAATAGATGGATAGATAGGTACATGAGTTTGTTAGATATTTTTGTGCATATTTTTATTTTTTTGTCTGAAATAGTGAACGTTTCTGGGCCTACATTAATTTGGGGTTAATTTTAGATTGGGGCTAAGGGTTAGTAAGGTTAGGGTTAGTGAGGGTTAAATTGGCATATAGGTAGAGAGGTAAAAACGAGTTTTCATCCTCATTAGTAACCACCCTCATTAAAATATTGCATCTGATTGGCTGAAGCTTAAGTGTCCATATCTCTCAAACGCTTGGATGTATTTGTACGAAACTTGGAATATATACTAATTGAGGTATGGCCAGTCGACTGGTGGTGGTTTGGTTTGTGTCTCTAGCGCCACCAGGTGTGTAGACGCAGTACTGCACAATTTTTTAAAACCGGGCTGGTTAAACGTGGGCTGTTTTGTAAAGGGCTCTTGTTTCTGAGTGTTATTTACTGGTAGTGGGTAGGTTTTAGTGCGGTCTGGTCGGGAGAGTTAGGTTATAGGTGTAAAAGCGAAGAGTGCACCCTTTTATCAAGTGCACCCCATGGTTTTTTGGAGTTCTGTAGGTGTTAGAGAGACGAAACTTGGCGTGCCCGGTGATTAGGGCCGGGGAGTCGATTGCACACGGTTTGGTAGCTCTAGCGCCACCATGGGGTGATAAACATTAGGTCAGCCGGCTACTTTTTGCAGCTACAGAGCTCAAGTTTTGTCCACGTAGTAATGGGACCACGTGCGACCAAAGGGCCCCGGCCCCGCTCCTCTGGCTCGTTCGGTTTGGTTGTGGGGCCCCAGTGAGTCATGGCACAATTGGCAGGTGGATGGAATCACTTGTGACGCCGTACCATATCTGATGCCGTATCGCATGTGATGTGGCCATCACCGGAAGGTCAAAAAGGTCAAGGCGTTTGCAATGATCCAGTGGTCAAAAGCCCAAAGCTAGATACATGAGTTTTGTTTTGTCTGAAAAAAGGCAATGTTTTTAGGCCTGGATGGATGAATGGATGGATGGATTGATGGATTGATGGATAGATAGATAGTAGATAGTATAGAGTAGATAGATAGATAGATAGATAGATAGATAGATAGATAGATAGATAGATAGATACATGAGTTTGTTAGATATTTTTGTGCATATTTTTTTATTGTTTTGTCTGAAATATTGATGTTTTTATGTCATGAAATCAAAGGTCAAAAAGGTCAATCTGTCTGCCAGACGGTAAAAAGTGAGTATGTATAATGTAATAAAATGTTTATTCATTTATTGATCATATAGACAGATAAATAAATAAATAGATAGATAGATAGATGAGTTTGTTCGACTTTGAACATATTTTTCAATTTTTTGTCTGAAAAAAGGCAATGTTTTTAGGCCTGGATGGATAGATTGATGGATGGATGGATGGATGGATGGATGGATGGATGGATGGATGGATGGATGGATGGATGGATGGATGGATGGATGGATGGATGGAGAATGGATAGATAGGTACATGAGTTTGTTAGACATTTTTGTGCATATTTTTCATAGTTTTGTCTGAAAAAAGTGAATGTTTATAGGCCTACATTATTTGGGGTTAATTTTAAATTAGGGCCAGGGTTAGTAAGGGTTAGGGTTAGTCAGGGTTAACTCTCACTCTCATGGATCGTGCCTGTCACTCACTCACTCTCATGGATCGTGCCTGTCACTCACACGCATATAGACAGATAGATAGATAGATAAGTGTCCATATCTCTCCAACGCTTGGTTGTATCTGTACGAAACTTGGAATATATACTAATTGAGGTATGGCCAGTCGACTGGTGGTGGTTTGGTTTGTGTCTCTAGCGCCACCAGGTGTGTAGACACAGTACTGCACAATTTTTTTAGACCGGGCTGGTTAAACGTGGGCTGTTTTGTAAAGGGCTCTTGTTTTTGAGTGTTATTTACTGCTCTGGGTTAGGTTTTAGTGTGGTCTGGTCGGGAGAGTTTTTAAAAAAAAAATACGGATGAGTTGTTTTATAGATATGGCTGGTGTTTTTATGTCATGAAATGAAAGGTCAAAAAGGTCAATCTGTCTGCCAGATGGTAAAAAGTGAATATGTATAATAAAATAAAACATTTATTCATTTATTTATCATATAGACAGATAGATGAATAAATAAATAGATAGATAGATGAGTTTTTTTTCGACTTTGAACATATTTTTCAATTTTTTGTCTGAAAAAAGGCAATGTTTTTAGGCCTTGATGGATGGATGAATGGATGTATGGATGGATGTATGGATGGATGGATGGATGGATGGATAGATAGATACATGAGTTTGTTAGATATTTTTGTGCATATTTTTTATAGTTTTGTCTGAAATATTGATGTTTTTATGTCATGAAATGAAAGGTCAAAAAGGTCAATCTGTCTGCCAGACGGTAAAAAGTGAATATGTATAATAAAATAAAACATTTATTCATTTATTTATCATATAGACAGATAGATAAATAAATAAATAGATAGATAGATGAGTTTGTTCGACTTTGAACATATTTTTCAATTTTTTGTCTTTGAAAAAGGCAATGTTTTTAGGCCTTGATGGATGGATGGATGGATGGATGGATGGATGGTAGGATGGTAGGATGGATGGATAGATGGATAGATAGGTACATGAGTTTGTTAGATATTTTTGTGCATATTTTTATTGTTTTGTCTGAAATAGTGAACGTTTCTGGGCCTACATTAATTTGGGGTTAATTTTAGATTGGGGCTAAGGGTTAGTAAGGGTTAGGGTTAGTGAGGGTTAAATTGGCATATAGGTAGAGAGGTAAAAACGAGTTTCATCCTCATTAGTAACCACCCTCATTAAAATATTGCATCTGATTGGCTGAAGCTTAAGTGTCCATATCTCTCAAACGCTTGGATGTATTTGTACGAAACTTGGAATATATACTAATTGAGGTATGGCCAGTCGACTGGTGGTGGTTTGGTTTGTGTCTCTAGCGCCACCAGGTGTGTAGACGCAGTACTGCACAATTTTTTAAAACCGGGCTGGTTAAACGTGGGCTGTTTTGTAAAGGGCTCTTGTTTCTGAGTGTTATTTACTGGTAGTGGGTAGGTTTTAGTGCGGTCTGGTCGGGAGAGTTAGGTTATAGGTGTAAAAGCGAAGAGTGCACCCTTTTATCAAGTGCACCCATGGTTTTTTGGAGTTCTGTAGGTGTTAGAGAGACGAAACTTGGCGTGCCCGGTGATTAGGGGCCGGGGAGTCGATTGCACACGGTTTGGTAGCTCTAGCGCCACCATGGGGTGATAAACATTAGGTCAGCCGGCTACTTTTTGCAGCTACAGAGCTCAAGTTTTGTCCACGTAGTAATGGGACCACGTGCGACCAAAGGGCCCCGGCCCCGCTCCTCTGGCTCGTTCGGTTTGGTTGTGGGGCCCCAGTGAGTCATGGCACAATTGGCAGGTGGATGGAATCACTTGTGACGCCGTACCATATCTGATGCCGTATCGCATGTGATGTGGCCATCACCGGAAGGTCAAAAAGGTCAAGGCGTTTGCAATGATCCAGTGGTCAAAAGCCCAAAGCTAGATACATGAGTTTTGTTTTGTCTGAAAAAAGGCAATGTTTTTAGGCCTGGATGGATGAATGAGATGAGGATGGATGGATTGATGGATTAGGATAGGATAGATAGATAGATGATAGATAGATAGATAGATAGATAGATAGATAGATAGATAGATACATGAGTTTGTTAGATATTTTTGTGCATATTTTTTTATTGTTTTGTCTGAAATATTGATGTTTTTATGTCATGAAATCAAAGGTCAAAAAGGTCAATCTGTCTGCCAGACGGTAAAAAGTGAGTATGTATAATGTAATAAAATGTTTATTCATTTATTGATCATATAGACAGATAAATAAATAAATAGATAGATAGATAGATGAGTTTGTTCGACTTTGAACATATTTTTCAATTTTTTGTCTGAAAAAAGGCAATGTTTTTAGGCCTGGATGGATAGATTGATGGATGGATGGATGGATGGATGGATGGATGGATGGATGGATGGATGGATGGATGGATGGATGGAGAGATGGATAGATAGGTACATGAGTTTGTTAGACATTTTTGTGCATATTTTTCATAGTTTTGTCTGAAAAAAGTGAATGTTTATAGGCCTACATTATTTGGGGTTAATTTTAAATTAGGGCCAGGGTTAGTAAGGGTTAGGGTTAGTCAGGGTTAACTCTCACTCTCATGGATCGTGCCTGTCACTCACTCACTCTCATGGATCGTGCCTGTCACTCACACGCATATAGACAGATAGATAGATAGATAAGTGTCCATATCTCTCCAACGCTTGGTTGTATCTGTACGAAACTTGGAATATATACTAATTGAGGTATGGCCAGTCGACTGGTGGTGGTTTGGTTTGTGTCTCTAGCGCCACCAGGTGTGTAGACACAGTACTGCACAATTTTTTTAGACCGGGCTGGTTAAACGTGGGCTGTTTTGTAAAGGGCTCTTGTTTTTGAGTGTTATTTACTGCTCTGGGTTAGTTATGGGCTGTCGGAAGTTTTTAAAAAAAAAAACGGAATTGTTTTAGAGCTGTGTTTAGTATGAAAAAAGGTAAAAGGCACTCGCAGGAAAAAGATTTATAATAAAAAATTTATTTATCATACAATGATAAATAAATGTAATATGAGTTTTTTTCGACTTGAAATATTTTCATTTTGTCTGAAAAGCATGTTTTTAGCTTGATGGGATAAGATGTAGATTGAGGTGATGGGATGTAGATAATACAATGTAGTATTTGTGCATATTTTAATTTCTGAATGATGTTATCTGAATGAAGTCAAAGGTCAATTGTTGCCAACGTAAAATGAATATGTAAAAAATAAAACTTATTATTATTTATCTATAACAAAGAAAATAATAAATAATTATAGATGATTGTTCGACTTTGAACATATTTTTCAATTTTTGTCTTGAAAACGGAGACATTTTAGGCCTTGGATTGCATGATGGCGTGATGGAAAGGAATGATATGGAGCATGGATGGTAGGATGGATGGATAGATTGGAAAAGAAGCTAAATGATTTGTTAGATATTTTTGTGCATTTATTCAATGTTTTGTCTGAATAGTGAAGTTTCTGCCAAAATTAATTTTGGGATTAAATGTTAGATTGGGGCTAAGGGTAGTAAGGGTTAGGGTTAGTGAGGGTTAAATTGGCATATAGGTAGGAGGTAAAAAGAGTTTCATCCTCATTAGTAACCACCCTCATTAAAATATTGCATCTGATTGGCTGAAGCTTAAGTGTCCATATCTCTCAAACGCTTGGATGTATTTGTACGAAACTTGGAATATATACTAATTGAGGTATGGCCAGTCGACTGGTGGTGGTTTGGTTTGTGTCTCTAGCGCCACCAGGTGTGTAGACGCAGTACTGCACAATTTTTTAAAACCGGGCTGGTTAAACGTGGGCTGTTTTGTAAAGGGCTCTTGTTTCTGAGTGTTATTTACTGGTAGTGGGTAGGTTTTAGTGCGGTCTGGTCGGGAGAGTTAGGTTATAGGTGTAAAAGCGAAGAGTGCACCCTTTTATCAAGTGCACCCCATGGTTTTTTGGAGTTCTGTAGGTGTTAGAGAGACGAAACTTGGCGTGCCCGGTGATTAGGGGCCGGGGAGTCGATTGCACACGGTTTGGTAGCTCTAGCGCCACCATGGGGTGATAAACATTAGGTCAGCCGGCTACTTTTTGCAGCTACAGAGCTCAAGTTTTGTCCACGTAGTAATGGGACCACGTGCGACCAAAGGGCCCCGGCCCCGCTCCTCTGGCTCGTTCGGTTTGGTTGTGGGGCCCCAGTGAGTCATGGCACAATTGGCAGGTGGATGGAATCACTTGTGACGCCGTACCATATCTGATGCCGTATCGCATGTGATGTGGCCATCACCGGAAGGTCAAAAAGGTCAAGGCGTTTGCAATGATCCAGTGGTCAAAAGCCCAAAGCTAGATACATGAGTTTTGTTTTGTCTGAAAAAAGGCAATGTTTTTAGGCCTGGATGGATTGGAATGGGATGGATGTGATTGAATGTGGATATAGATTAGATAGATAGATAGATAGATAGATAGATAGATAGATAGATAGATATGATAGATGAAGATAGATAGATAGATAGATACGATGATGTATGAGTTTGTTAGATATTTTTGTGCATATTTTTTAATTGTTTTGTCTGAAATATTGATGTTTTTATGTCATGAAATCAAAGGTCAAAAAGGTCAATCTGTCTGCCAGACGGTAAAAAGTGAGTATGTATAATGTAATAAAATGTTTATTCATTTATTGATCATATAGACAGATAAATAAATAAATAGATAGATAGATAGATGAGTTTGTTCGACTTTGAACATATTTTTCAATTTTTTGTCTGAAAAAAGGCAATGTTTTTAGGCCTGGATGGATAGATTGATGGATGGATGGATGGATGGATGGATGGATGGATGGATGGATGGATGGATGGATGGATGGATGGATGGATGGAGAGATGGATAGATAGGTACATGAGTTTGTTAGACATTTTTGTGCATATTTTTCATAGTTTTGTCTGAAAAAAGTGAATGTTTATAGGCCTACATTATTTGGGGTTAATTTTAAATTAGGGCCAGGGTTAGTAAGGGTTAGGGTTAGTCAGGGTTAACTCTCACTCTCATGGATCGTGCCTGTCACTCACTCACTCTCATGGATCGTGCCTGTCACTCACACGCATATAGACAGATAGATAGATAGATAGATAAGTGTCCATATCTCTCCAACGCTTGGTTGTATCTGTACGAAACTTGGAATATATACTAATTGAGGTATGGCCAGTCGACTGGTGGTGGTTTGGTTTGTGTCTCTAGCGCCACCAGGTGTGTAGACACAGTACTGCACAATTTTTTTAGACCGGGCTGGTTAAACGTGGGCTGTTTTGTAAAGGGCTCTTGTTTTTGAGTGTTATTTACTGCTCTGGGTTAGGTTTTAGTGTGGTCTGGTCGGGAGAGTTTTTAAAAAAAAAATACGGATGAGTTGTTTTATAGATATGGCTGGTGTTTTTATGTCATGAAATGAAAGGTCAAAAAGGTCAATCTGTCTGCCAGATGGTAAAAAGTGAATATGTATAATAAAATAAAACATTTATTCATTTATTTATCATATAGACAGATAGATGAATAAATAAATAGATAGATAGATGAGTTTTTTTTCGACTTTGAACATATTTTTCAATTTTTTGTCTGAAAAAAGGCAATGTTTTTAGGCCTTGATGGATGGATGAATGGATGTATGGATGGATGTATGGATGGATGGATGGATGGATGGATAGATAGATACATGAGTTTGTTAGATATTTTTGTGCATATTTTTTATAGTTTTGTCTGAAATATTGATGTTTTTATGTCATGAAATGAAAGGTCAAAAAGGTCAATCTGTCTGCCAGACGGTAAAAAGTGAATATGTATAATAAAATAAAACATTTATTCATTTATTTATCATATAGACAGATAGATAAATAAATAAATAGATAGATAGATGAGTTTGTTCGACTTTGAACATATTTTTCAATTTTTTGTCTTTGAAAAAGGCAATGTTTTTAGGCCTTGATGGTGATGGATGGATGGGATGGATGGATGGATGGTAGGATGGATGGATAGATGGATAGATAGGTACATGAGTTTGTTAGATATTTTTGTGCATATTTTTATTGTTTTGTCTGAAATAGTGAACGTTTCTGGGCCTACATTAATTTGGGGTTAATTTTAGATTGGGGCTAAGGGTTAGTAAGGGTTAGGGTTAGTGAGGGTTAAATTGGCATATAGGTAGAGAGGTAAAAACGAGTTTCATCCTCATTAGTAACCACCCTCATTAAAATATTGCATCTGATTGGCTGAAGCTTAAGTGTCCATATCTCTCAAACGCTTGGATGTATTTGTACGAAACTTGGAATATATACTAATTGAGGTATGGCCAGTCGACTGGTGGTGGTTTGGTTTGTGTCTCTAGCGCCACCAGGTGTGTAGACGCAGTACTGCACAATTTTTTAAAACCGGGCTGGTTAAACGTGGGCTGTTTTGTAAAGGGCTCTTGTTTCTGAGTGTTATTTACTGGTAGTGGGTAGGTTTTAGTGCGGTCTGGTCGGGAGAGTTAGGTTATAGGTGTAAAAGCGAAGAGTGCACCCTTTTATCAAGTGCACCCCATGGTTTTTTGGAGTTCTGTAGGTGTTAGAGAGACGAAACTTGGCGTGCCCGGTGATTAGGGGCCGGGGAGTCGATTGCACACGGTTTGGTAGCTCTAGCGCCACCATGGGGTGATAAACATTAGGTCAGCCGGCTACTTTTTGCAGCTACAGAGCTCAAGTTTTGTCCACGTAGTAATGGGACCACGTGCGACCAAAGGGCCCCGGCCCCGCTCCTCTGGCTCGTTCGGTTTGGTTGTGGGGCCCCAGTGAGTCATGGCACAATTGGCAGGTGGATGGAATCACTTGTGACGCCGTACCATATCTGATGCCGTATCGCATGTGATGTGGCCATCACCGGAAGGTCAAAAAGGTCAAGGCGTTTGCAATGATCCAGTGGTCAAAAGCCCAAAGCTAGATACATGAGTTTTGTTTTGTCTGAAAAAAGGCAATGTTTTTAGGCCTGGATGGATGAATGGATGGATGGATTGATGGATTGATGGTAGATAGATAGATAGATAGATAGATAGATAGATAGATAGATAGATAGATAGATAGATAGATAGATAGATAGATAGATAGATGATAGATAGATAGATGAGATACATGAGTTTGTTAGATATTTTTGTGCATATTTTTTTATTGTTTTGTCTGAAATATTGATGTTTTTATGTCATGAAATCAAAGGTCAAAAAGGTCAATCTGTCTGCCAGACGGTAAAAAGTGAGTATGTATAATGTAATAAAATGTTTATTATTCATTATTGATCATATAGACAGATAAATAAATAAATAGATAGATAGATAGATGAGTTTGTTCGACTTTGAACATATTTTTCAATTTTTTGTCTGAAAAAAGGCAATGTTTTTAGGCCTGGATGGATAGATTGATGGATGGATGGTATGGATGGATGGATGGATGGATGGATGGATGGATGGATGTGGATGGATGGATGGAGAGATGGATAGATAGGTACATGAGTTTGTTAGACATTTTTGTGCATATTTTTCATAGTTTTGTCTGAAAAAAGTGAATGTTTATAGGCCTACATTATTTGGGGTTAATTTTAAATTAGGGCCAGGGTTAGTAAGGGTTAGGGTTAGTCAGGGTTAACTCTCACTCTCATGGATCGTGCCTGTCACTCACTCACTCTCATGGATCGTGCCTGTCACTCACACGCATATAGACAGATAGATAGATAGATAAGTGTCCATATCTCTCCAACGCTTGGTTGTATCTGTACGAAACTTGGAATATATACTAATTGAGGTATGGCCAGTCGACTGGTGGTGGTTTGGTTTGTGTCTCTAGCGCCACCAGGTGTGTAGACACAGTACTGCACAATTTTTTTAGACCGGGCTGGTTAAACGTGGGCTGTTTTGTAAAGGGCTCTTGTTTTTGAGTGTTATTTACTGCTCTGGGTTAGGTTTTAGTGTGGTCTGGTCGGGAGAGTTTTTAAAAAAAAATACGGATGAGTTGTTTTATAGATATGGCTGGTGTTTTTATGTCATGAAATGAAAGGTCAAAAAGGTCAATCTGTCTGCCAGATGGTAAAAAGTGAATATGTATAATAAAATAAAACATTTATTCATTTATTTATCATATAGACAGATAGATGAATAAATAAATAGATAGATAGATGAGTTTTTTTTCGACTTTGAACATATTTTTCAATTTTTTGTCTGAAAAAAGGCAATGTTTTTAGGCCTTGATGGATGGATGAATGGATGTATGGATGGATGTATGGATGGATGGATGGATGGATGGATAGATAGATACATGAGTTTGTTAGATATTTTTGTGCATATTTTTTATAGTTTTGTCTGAAATATTGATGTTTTTATGTCATGAAATGAAAGGTCAAAAAGGTCAATCTGTCTGCCAGACGGTAAAAAGTGAATATGTATAATAAAATAAAACATTTATTCATTTATTTATCATATAGACAGATAGATAAATAAATAAATAGATAGATAGATGAGTTTGTTCGACTTTGAACATATTTTTCAATTTTTTGTCTTTGAAAAAGGCAATGTTTTTAGGCCTTGATGGATGGATGGATGGAATGGATGGTATGGATGGTAGGATGGATGGATAGATGGATAGATAGGTACATGAGTTTGTTAGATATTTTTGTGCATATTTTTATTGTTTTGTCTGAAATAGTGAACGTTTCTGGGCCTACATTAATTTGGGGTTAATTTTAGATTGGGGCTAAGGGTTAGTAAGGGTTAGGGTTAGTGAGGGTTAAATTGGCATATAGGTAGAGAGGTAAAAACGAGTTTCATCCTCATTAGTAACCACCCTCATTAAAATATTGCATCTGATTGGCTGAAGCTTAAGTGTCCATATCTCTCAAACGCTTGGATGTATTTGTACGAAACTTGGAATATATACTAATTGAGGTATGGCCAGTCGACTGGTGGTGGTTTGGTTTGTGTCTCTAGCGCCACCAGGTGTGTAGACGCAGTACTGCACAATTTTTTAAAACCGGGCTGGTTAAACGTGGGCTGTTTTGTAAAGGGCTCTTGTTTCTGAGTGTTATTTACTGGTAGTGGGTAGGTTTTAGTGCGGTCTGGTCGGGAGAGTTAGGTTATAGGTGTAAAAGCGAAGAGTGCACCCTTTTATCAAGTGCACCCCATGGTTTTTTGGAGTTCTGTAGGTGTTAGAGAGACGAAACTTGGCGTGCCGGTGATTAGGGGCCGGGGAGTCGATTGCACACGGTTTGGTAGCTCTAGCGCCACCATGGGGTGATAAACATTAGGTCAGCCGGCTACTTTTTGCAGCTACAGAGCTCAAGTTTTGTCCACGTAGTAATGGGACCACGTGCGACCAAAGGGCCCCGGCCCCGCTCCTCTGGCTCGTTCGGTTTGGTTGTGGGGCCCCAGTGAGTCATGGCACAATTGGCAGGTGGATGGAATCACTTGTGACGCCGTACCATATCTGATGCCGTATCGCATGTGATGTGGCCATCACCGGAAGGTCAAAAAGGTCAAGGCGTTTGCAATGATCCAGTGGTCAAAAGCCCAAAGCTAGATACATGAGTTTTGTTTTGTCTGAAAAAAGGCAATGTTTTTAGGCCTGGATGGATGAATGGATGGATGGATTGATGGATTGATGGATAGATAGATAGTTAGATGATAGATAGATAGATAGATAGATAGATAGATAGATAGATAGATAGATAGATAGATAGATAGATAGATAGATAGATAGATAGATAGATAGATAGATAGATAGATATAGATAGATAGATACATGAGTTTGTTAGATATTTTTGTGCATATTTTTTTATTGTTTTGTCTGAAATATTGATGTTTTTATGTCATGAAATCAAAGGTCAAAAAGGTCAATCTGTCTGCCAGACGGTAAAAAGTGAGTATGTATAATGTAATAAAATGTTTATTCATTTATTGATCATATAGACAGATAAATAAATAAATAGATAGATAGATAGATGAGTTAGTTCGACTTTGAACATATTTTTCAATTTTTTGTCTGAAAAAAGGCAATGTTTTTAGGCCTGGATGGATAGATTGATGGATGGATGGATGGATGGATGGATGGATGGATGGATGGATGGATGGATGGATGGATGGATGGATGGATGGATGGATGGATGGATGGATGGAGAGATGGATAGATAGGTACATGAGTTTGTTAGACATTTTTGTGCATATTTTTCATAGTTTTGTCTGAAAAAAGTGAATGTTTATAGGCCTACATTAGGGTTAGGGTTAGGGTTAGGGTTAGGGTTAGGGTTGGGTTAGGGTTAGGGTTAGGGTTAGGGTTAGGGTTAGGGGAAAATTCCAGGATCCGAATCCCGAAGGATCCGAAAACGGCTGTGCACGGGCCTAGGTTCTAATGGCCGCCAAGAGTCAACAGCACACACCCAAAACATACACAACAGCGACACTCGCCGAAGCAGCCAACGCGTCTCTAAATTATTTTTCAGGACCTGTAAAAAATCCCACAGCTCACTCAACACGCCACACGGGTCCCACACTAACCGGGCTAAAAAACGAGGGCTGTATCATATAGGGATACGTGAAAAATTAAGATGTATGTTTAGAAATGTTTGTATGTGTCATGTATAGGGTTTTCACGACGCGTTTCGAGCCACACAGCTTATTCAGGTTGAATTTTAAATGAAGATACTTTCCGTTCACTCAGCTTTATATAGGCTTGGAGGGGAGGCTACACATTGTCGTGCAATTGAAGGATCCATCATCAGCATTGGTATGATGCTTCATATAATTCCACATGAGTAATAAACTATATGTTGATTTTAATTTTTACAGTTTGTCGAAAAATGTGATTGTTAGGCACTTGACAGGTAAGTAGGATTTGGCATTAGGGAACAGGATTGAGGTTCAGTTCTGGATGGTAGTGGTTAGGGGAAAATTCCAGGATCCGAATCCGAAGGATCCGAAAACGGCTGTGCACGGGCCTAGGTTCTAATGGCCGCCAAGAGTCAAAGCACACACCAAAACATACACAACAGCCGACACTCGCCCGAAGCCAGCCAACGCGTCTCTAAATTATTTTTCAGGACCTGTAAAAAATCCCACAGCTCACTCAACACGCCACACGGGTCCACACTAACCCGGGCTAAATAAACGAGGGCTGTATCATATAGGGATACGTGAAAAATTAAGATGGTAGGTTTAGAAATGTTTGTATGTGTCATTATAGGGTTTTCACGAGCGTTTCGAGCCACCACAGCTCTCATCAGTAAAATTTTAAATGAAGATACTTCCCGTTCACTCCAGCTTTATATAGGCTTGGAGGGCGGGGCTACACACCCTCTCAAAATTAACCGATACCATCATCAGCATTGTATGATGCTTCATAAATATAATTTCCACATAATAATAAACTTTATTGTTGTTTTTTAATTTTTAACAGGTACTTCGTCGAACAATGTCGATCTGCAGGCACTTGCAACAGGTAAGTAGGCCCTTTGTGCACACTTCAGGCGAACACAGCAACTCGAGGTCCAAAGTTCTGGCACTGGCTGTTGGTTAGGGGAAAATTCCAGGATCCGAATCCCGAAGGATCCGAAAACGGCTGTGCACGGGCCTAGGTTCTAATGGCCGCCAAGAGTCACAAGCACACACCCAAAACATACACAACAGCCGACACTCGCCCGAAGCCAGCCAACGCGTCTCTAAATTATTTTTCAGGACCTGTAAAAAATCCCACAGCTCAACTCAACACGCCACACGGGTCCCACACTACACCGGGCTAAATTTAAACGAGGGCTGTATCTATAGGGATACGTGAAAAATTAAGATGGTAGGTTTAGAAATGTTTGTATGTGTCATTATAGGGTTTTCACGACGCGTTTTCGAGCCCACCACAGCTCTCATCAGGTGAATTTTAAATGAAGTTACTTCCCCGTTCACTCCAAGTTTTATATAGGCTTGGAGGGCGGGGCTAAAACCCCCCTTTCTCAAAATTAAAACCGATCCCATCATCAGCATTGTATGATGCTTCATAAATATAATTTCCACATAATAATAAACTTTGTTGTTTTTTAATTTTTAACAGGTACTTCGTCGAACAATGTCGATCTGCAGGCACTTGCAACAGGTAAGTAGGCACCTTTGTGCACACTTCAGGCGAACACAAGCAACTCGAGGTCCAAAGTTCCTGGCACTGGCTGTGGTTAGGGAAAATTCCAGGATCCGAATCCCGAAGGATCCGAAAACGGCTGTGCACGGCCTAGGTTCTAATGGCCGCCAAGAGTCACAAGCACACACCCAAAACATACACAACAGCCGACACTCGCCCGAAGCCAGCCAACGCGTCTCTAAATTATTTTTCAGGACCTGTAAAAAATCCACAGCTCACTCAACACGCCACACGGGTCCCACACTAACCCGGGCTAAATAAACGAGGGCTGTATCATATAGGGATACGTGAAAAAATTAAGATGGTAGGTTTAGAAATGTTTGTATGTGTCATTATAGGGTTTTCACGACGCGTTTCGAGCCCACCACAGCTCTCATCAGGTGAATTTTAAATGAAGATACTTCCCGTTCACTCCAGCTTTATATAGGCTTGGAGGGCGGGGCTACACACCCTCTCAAAATTAACCGATACCATCATCAGCATTGTATGATGCTTCATAAATATAATTTCCACATAATAATAAACTTTATTGTTGTTTTTTAATTTTTAACAGGTACTTCGTCGAACAATGTCGATCTGCAGGCACTTGCAACAGGTAAGTAGGCACCTTTGTGCACACTTCAGGCGAACACAAGCAACTCGAGGTCCAAAGTTCCTGGCACTGGCTGTGGTTAGGGGAAAATTCCAGGATCCAAATCCCGAAGGATCCGAAAACGGCTGTGCACGGGCCTAGGTTCTAATGGCCGCCAAGAGTCACAAGCACACACCCAAAACATACACAACAGCCGACACTCGCCCGAAGCCAGCCAACGCGTCTCTAAATTATTTTTCAGGACCTGTAAAAAATCCCACAGCTCACTCAACACGCCACACGGGTCCCACACTAACCCGGGCTAAATAAACGAGGGCTGTATCATATAGGGATACGTGAAAAATTAAGATGGTAGGTTTAGAAATGTTTGTATGTGTCATTATAGGGTTTTCACGACGCGTTTCGAGCCACCACAGCTCTCATCAGGTGAATTTTAAATGAAGATACTTCCCGTTCACTCCAGCTTTATATAGGCTTGGAGGGCGGGGCTACACACCCTTTTCAAAATTAACCGATACCATCATCAGCATTGTATGATGCTTCATAAATATAATTTCCACATAATAATAAACTTTGTTGTTTTTTAATTTTAAACAGGTACTTTCGTCGAACAATGTCGATCTGCAGGCACTTGCAACAGGTAAGTAGGCACCTTTGTGCACACTTCAGGCGAACACAAGCAACTCGAGGTCCAAAGTTCCTGGCACTGGCTGTGGTTAGGGAAAATTCCAGGATCCGAATCCCGAAGGATCCGAAAACGGCGTGGCACGGGCCTAGGTTTCTAATGGCCGCCAAGAGTCACAAGCACACACCCAAAACATACACAACAGCCGACACTCGCCCGAAGCCAGCCAACGCGTCTCTAAATTATTTTTCAGGACCTGTAAAAAATCCCACAGCTCACTCAACACGCCACACGGGCCCCCAAAACTAACCCGGGCTAAATAAACGAGGGCTGTATCATATAGGGATACGTGAAAAATTAAGATGGTAGGTTTAGAAATGTTTGTATGTGTCATTATAGGGTTTTCACGACGCGTTTCGAGCCCACCACAGTCAATCGGGTTTTTTTTAAAAGAAAAATTCCCTTTATACTTTATTGGCTTAAAGGGGGGCAAAACCCCCCCAAAAAAATTAATACCTAACCCCCCATTATTGTTAAACAATTTACTAAAATTTAAGTTGTTTTTTTTTTTTTAAAACAAAATTTTCCAACTTTGTCATCCAGGTTAAAAACAGTAAAAGGCCCCTTTGGGTTGGCCAAAAACCCGGGGTAAATTCCTGGACTGGTTGGGGGGGAAAATTCCAATAACCCCAAAGGTTTTTAAAACGGCTGTGACGGGTAGGCTAAGGCCGCCAGACCCAAAACCCCCCAAAAACTCCCAAAAGGGGTTGGAAAAAACCGCCAAGCCCCCAAAAAAGGAAAAAGAATCAGTCAAAAAAAAAAGGGCCCCCAAAACCCGGGAAAATCGGGGGGAAAATTTTGGGAAAAAAATAGTTAAGGTTTAAAAGTTTGTAGGTTTTTTTTACCCCCTTTTTAAAAAAAATTTTTTAAAAAATAAATTTTTTTTTCCTTTCATTTTTAAAGGCTTGGGGGGGTTTTAACCCCCTTAAAAAAACCCCAACACTTGAGTCCAAAATTTTTCCCAATAAAAAAATTTTTTTTTTTTTTTAATTTTAAAAGGTTTCCGCCGAAAATGCGATCCGGACCAAACAAAAAGGGGCCCCCGGAAAAAACACCCCAAAAATCATCCAAAGTCCTCCGGGCGGGGGGGGAAAACCAGGAAATGGGGAACCCCAAGGATCAAAAAATTTTGGGGGGCCTGGGTTTAAAGGCCGGAGCACAACACCACCCAAAAAAAAAAAACCCCCCCCCCCCCCAAAACCCACGGCCAAAATTTTTTTTTGAAAAAATAAAAAACCAAAAAAACCCCCCCAAAAAAAAAAGGGAAAAAAAAAAAAGGGGCGATCGGGAAAATTGAAAAAAAAGAGGGGTTTAGAAAGGAGGGGGTCAAAGGGGTTTCCGGGGGAAAAACCCCCCA
>JAZAVI010000169.1:137500-244173 GCA_036326025.1 Chrosomus eos | reverse complement strand
TACCAGCATAAAAACTCATTTAAAGCTACATTTGTTTACTTAGCTTATTTGCGCCTCTGAGGTTATACGTGTTATAACTCAATGAAGGATATCTTTAGATTTGAGTGACGGATTTTGGTGACTTTGGTCTCTTTTTAATCGTGAGAGTCTGCTGTAAATAAGGATGTGCCATTTTCAATGATCGGAGTATGTTTCATGAAGTTACCAGTGTAAAAACTCATTTAAAGCTACATTTGTTTACTTAGCTTATTTGCGCCTCTGAGGTTATACGTGTTATAACTCAATGAAGGATATCTTTAGATCTGAGCGACGGATTTTGGTGACTTTATTCTCTTTTTAATCGTGAGAGTCTGCTGTAAATAAGGATGTGCCATTTTTAACGATCGGAGAATGTTTCATGAAGGTAAAAGCCTAAATGCTACTTTAAAGCTACATTTGTTTACTTAGCTTATTTGCGCCTCTGAGGTTATACGTGTTATAACTCAATGAAGGATATCTTTAGATCTGAGTGACGGATTTTGGTGACTTTGGTCTCTTTTTAATTGTGAGAGTCTGCTGTAAATAAGGATGTGCCATTTTTAACGATCGGAGAATGTTTCATGAAGGTAAAAGCCTAAATGCTACTTTAAAGCTACATTTGTTTACTTAGCTTATTTGCGCCCTCTGAGGTTATACGTGTTATAACTCAATGAAGGATATCTTTAGATCTGTGAGACGGATTCTGGTACCTTTGGTCTTTTTTTAATCGTGACAGTCTGTTGTAAATAAAGATGTGCCATTTTTAACGATCGGAGCATGTTTCATGAAGTTACCCGCAAAAACGCAAAGTCTAAGCAACTTTTTTACTCATGTGCATCTGTGCTGTTTTTTGCGTTTTATAACATAACGAGAAATATATTTAGATCTGAGTGATGGATTATGGTGTCTTTAGGCTCTTTTTAATCGTGATAATCTGCTTTAAATAAGGATGTGCAATTTTCCATGTTTCATGAAGTTACGAGTGAAAAAACGCCACGTGAATGCCACATCAGTATATTATTTACATATGGGTCTTGCAGGGCTTACCTAACAAAAACTCACTCCAGTTTAGTCAAAGCCCAACATAATTGGGCTTGTTGTGTTCTACTCCATGAGACCTTTCAAATGACATATGACACATGACTATCTGAGCTATATGATGTTTTTGACACATTGCGGTACATAATAATTTTCCCTTCCTCATAAATTATTATTTATTTATTTTTCATTTTATTAGCAAATAACTCAGCACTACTTTGGAGATAATCATAATGGCTACATTCATTGTAAAGTTTAGACTCTAAGCTTTCAAATGATGCCTATTTTGTGTTGATCAATGCAGTAGTTTTGAAAAATATGACAGTTAATTTTTTTCATAGCTAGTTGGCGCCCCCCGGTGGTACACTCCGTTCTAATGGAATAACTCAGCGCCTGTTAGGAGTTGAATAAAATGGATAGGTGCATTGAAAAGCTGAGATTCTAAGCTTTAAAATGATACCTATTTTGTGTTATTACATTCAGTGGTTGCTTAGTAATTTGATTATGAATTTTTTTTTGGGGGGTGGTGTCCCGCCGGCGGGACGCTTAGGGCGGCTATGATTAAACCGCTTGTTAAAAAAACGCAACTTGATCCTACAGAATTAGTCAATTACAGGCCAATCTCGAATCTGCCTTTTCTGTCAAAGATACTAGAAAAAGCAGTATCCTCACAACTGTGTTCCTTTTTAGAAAGAAATAATATCTGCGAGGATTTTCAGTCCGGATTTAGACCGTACCATAGTACTGAGACTGCTCTCATTAAAGTCACAAATGATTTGCTCCTATCATCCGATCGTGGTTGTATCTCTCTATTAGTGTTACTTGATCTTAGTGCTGCATTTGATACTATCGACCACAACATTCTTTTAAATAGACTAGAAAACTATGTTGGCATTAGCGGAATTGCACTAGCATGGTTTAAATCATACTTATCTGACCGTTTTCAGTTTGTAGCAGTAAGTGAAGAGATGTCTTATCGATCACAAGTTCAGTATGGCGTACCACAAGGCTCAGTACTAGGACCGCTGCTGTTCACTCTGTACATGCTACCATTAGGAGATATAATTAGGAAATATGGAATTAGCTTTCACTGTTATGCTGATGATACTCAGCTGTATATTTCTTCAAAACCTAACGAAACTTACCAATTCACAAAATTAACGGAATGCATAGCTGATATAAAAAATTGGATGACCAGTAATTTCCTATTACTAAATTCTGAAAAAACAGAGATTCTAATCATTGGACAAAAAACTTCCTCACCTAATAACCTAGAATACTGTCTAACACATGATGGCTGCTCTGTTAAGTCTTCGTCGTCAGTCAGGAACCTGGGTGTGCTCTTTGATTCCAATCTTTCATTTGAAAGTCACGTGTCTAGTATCTGTAAAACCGCATTTTTCCATCTTAAAAATATATCTAAATTACGTCATATGCTCTCACTGACAAATGCGGAACAATTAGTTCATGCTTTCATGACCTCAAGGCTAGATTATTGTAATGCTCTACTGGGTGGTTGCCCTGCACGCTTATTAAACAAACTACAGCTAGTTCAAAACGCAGCCGCTAGAGTTCTTACCAGAACCAGGAAGTATGACCATATTAGCCCGGTTCTGTCAACACTGCATTGGCTGCCTATTAAACATCGTATAAATTTTAAAATATTGCTGATTACTTACAAAGCACTAAATGGTTTAGCTCCCCAGTACTTGAGCGAGCTCTTAACGCATTATAGTCCTTCACGTTTATTGCGATCTCAAAATTCTGGCCAGTTGATAATACCTAGAATATCAAAATCGACTGCTGGCGGTAGATGCTTTTCCTATTTAGCACCAAAACTTTGGAACAATCTTCCTAACACGGTCCCGGGAAGCAGATACAGTCTGTCAGTTTAAATCTAGACTAAAAACACATCTCTTTGGCTTAGATTACATTATAGATTTCTATAATTCAATGTTAGGCTGCATAGATTAGATCAGCCGGAACCGGGAACACTTCCCTGTCACGGTTGGTAAATCCTATGTCTGCTCCTTGTCTCGTGGTTCTGTTATTGTATGTGTGTGTGCTAATTAGAGGGGCGTGGCCACTCATCAGCGCTCGTCAGCAATCACCCATCACCAGCTGCAGTCTATCATTCATGTGTATATATTCTCATCAACTTCTCATCTCCTTTGTCAGATCGTTGTTTGTGGTTCCCGGTGTGTGTGTTTCCAGTCTCGTTCAGTCGTGTGCTTCTCTTGTTCCGGTTCGTGTTCGTTGTATGTTGGATTACTGTTCGTCGTTGGATTTTCACCACCACTACCACTGCACGCTGCACTGTCATCTGACCATCGGAGTCCCTGCGCTACTAACCTGTTTGCCTGGACTTTGGACTGCCTATCTATATCATCATTACAATAAAAGAGTTAACTGCAATTGCTTCCGTTTGATCACTCATGACAGAACGATCTGACCAAAGCATGGAAGCAGCGGGAAACTCCTCGAGCTCACTGGATGACTTTGTGAGTAGCAGTATTCAACGAATGGACACTCAAGAAAATAATCTCAACGATACTGCTTGCGCTGTCCAGGCGTTAGTGGCGCAGGTGTCCGGGCTCACCCAACAGCTTCAACATCTTCGTGTTCCCACCGCGCCACCCCCGCCGCTGATTCCCCAATCACCACCAGCGGACCCATCCCAGTCAGAGCCTCGTCTTCCGGTCCCCGAGCCCTACTCAGGTGAAGCAAACTTCTGTCGAGCATTTTTAACCAGATGTTCTATGCACTTCTCCCTGCAACCCAGGACATTTCATGAAGAACAGACCAAGGTGGCATTCGTGCTGATGCTTCTGACTGGGAAAGCGGCGCTATGGGGAACAGCGGTGTGGGAGAACCAAGACGAATGCTGTTCCTCGTTCCAGAGGCTCTCCGAAGAGATGCGGCGAGTCTTTGACCGGGCCGCGTCAGGAAGAGAGGCTGCCAGGGTACTGGCGGAACTTCGCCAAGGAGAGAGGTCCGTATCTGACTTTTCTATTGAATTCCGAACCCTGGCAGCCGAGAGCCGATGGAACGAGGAGGCGCAGTGGGACATGTTCCTGCATGGGCTGGCTGACCGCGTCCAGAAGGAGATCTACGCCCTGGACCTGCCCACCGGACTTAATGATCTCATCGCGCTGGCTCTGAGAGTGGATGCACGGCTGTCTCGAGTCAGCAAACGTTTTCACCCTGATCGTTTTCCTGGAGGGATCGAGGGGCAGCGTCCAGGAGGCGAGGGCGCGGTCAGCCCCATCCACGATCACGAGCCCATGCAGGTGGCTCGAGCCCGGCTTTCCCGGGAGGAGAAGGAGAGGCGGAGATCCCTGGGCCTTTGTCTATACTGTGGTGGAGCGGGACATTTCGCTTTCAATTGTCCGTTAAAAGGGCCCAGCCCGGCAGTAAATATGAGGCTACTGTCGGGTGGGATCTCTGCCGAGAAGACCTCATCGACATCTACCTCCCTCCCGGTAAGGCTCCGATGGTCAACTCACCTCCACGATTGTCGGGCACTACTGGACTCAGGGGCGGAGGGTAATTTCATGGACCATTCATTTGCACTAAGATTTCAAATTCCCCTCAAACCCCTTTCACACCAGATCGACGTTCACGCCCTCAATGGACAAAGACTCCCCACGATTTCACTGATCACCGAAGACATCACACTCATCACATCCGGCAATCATTCTGAGACTATTTCCTTTTACATTCTGGACACTCCACTAGCACCCATCGTTCTTGGTCACCCATGGCTCACCCGTCACAACCCCAAAATAGACTGGCAAATTAAATCGGTGGCATCATGGAGCAGTTTTTGTCATAAGTCCTGTCTTGTGTCTGCCTGTCCGTCTGTTTCTGTTCATGTGTTACAGGAGGAGACAGTGGATTTATCAAACGTGCCCACGGAGTATCGGGACCTGAGGGAGGTGTTCAGTAAGTCTCGGGCTGATTCTCTTCCTCCGCATCGTCCCTATGACTGTGCTATAGACTTACTGCCAGGTACGTCTCCGCCTAAGGGCAAGTTATATTCACTCTCTGTCCCAGAGAGAGAGGTCATGGAGAAATACATTTCTGATTCTCTAGCAACGGGATTCATCCGCCCTTCCTCTTCTCCAGCGGGGGCGGGGTTCTTTTTTGTGGGGAAGAAAGATGGATCGTTGCGACCTTGTATTGATTACCGGGGGTTGAACAACATCACGGTAAAGAATACTTATCCTTTGCCGTTGATGTCTTCAGCTTTCGAGAGGTTGCAGGGAGCATCTATCTTCACAAAACTGGATTTAAGGAATGCTTATCATTTGGTCCGCATCAGGGAGGGGGATGAATGGAAGACCGCTTTTAACACCCCTAGGGGGCACTTTGAATATTTGGTTATGCCGTTCGGCCTTTCCAACTCCCCAGCGGTCTTCCAAGCACTTGTCAATGACGTGTTGCGAGACATGGTCGATCAGTTCATATATGTCTACCTGGATGATATATTGATTTTTTCTTCGTCTCTCCAGGAACACGTGCAACACGTTCGACAAGTGCTTCAGAGGTTGCTAGAGAATGGGCTTTTTGTCAAGGCGGAGAAATGCGTTTTTCATGCACAGTCTGTTCCTTTTCTAGGTCACATCATCTCGGTTGAGGGAATGTGCATGGATCCTGACAAGGTTAAGGCTGTGGTGAATTGGCCAAGTCCAGATTCCCGTAAGGCCCTACTGAGGTTTCTGGGGTTCGCCAATTTTTACCGGCGTTTTATTCGCAATTTCAGCCGACTAGCCGCGCCTCTGACCGCCTTGACCTCCCCCAGAACGACGTTCAGGTGGTCAGACGCAGCAGAAGCTGCGTTTGCCAAACTGAAGGGTTGCTTCGTTTCAGCCCCTATCCTGATAACCCCTGATCCATCACGTCAGTTCGTGGTGGAGGTCGATGCGTCAGAGGTGGGGGTAGGTGCAGTGTTATCCCAGCGCTCTCCTTCAGACGACAAGATGCACCCTTGCGCGTTTTTTTCGCATCGTTTATCCCCTGCCGAAAGAAATTATGACATTGGCAACAGAGAGTTGTTGGCGGTCAAGTTAGCTTTGGAGGAGTGGCGCCACTGGTTAGAAGGGTCAGGGGTACCTTTTATCGTCTGGACCGACCACAAGAATCTGGAATACATTCGTACTGCTAAAAGACTTAACTCCAGGCAGGCTCGGTGGGCTCTTTTTTTCGGACGTTTTGACTTTACTCTCTCGTACCGCCCGGGTTCCAAAAACATCAAACCCGATTCTTTATCGCGCATTTTTGACCGTTCCGATCGCCCGTCTACTCCCGAGTGCATTTTACCAGAGAATCTATTCATCTCTTCACTCACATGGGAGGTCGAATCGAAGGTCAAGAAGGCCTTAGAAGGGGTAACGCCTCCGACTCGCTGCCCACCGAACCGTTTGTTTGTGCCGGAGAGTTTACGGTCCAGCGTCATTCAGTGGGGTCATTGTTCCAATGTGGCTTGTCATCCAGGAGTCAATCGTACTATGTTTTTGGTTAAGCAACGATTCTGGTGGCCTCTCATGGCTCGTGACGTTCGCAGTTTTGTATTGGCTTGCTCAGTTTGTGCCACGGGTAAGACTTCCAATCAACCTCCAGATGGGTTACTCCAACCGCTGCCGGTGCCTTCGAGACCCTGGTCCCATATCGCGCTAGATTTTATCACCGCCCTCCCACCCTCCCAGGGTCACACGGTAGTTTTGACCGTGGTGGACCGGTTCTCGAAGGCGGCCCATTTCATTCCCTTGCCCAAATTACCTTCAGCCAAGGAGACAGCGTTGGTTGTCGTTGACCACGTCTTTCGGCTACATGGCCTCCCGACAGACGTGGTTTCTGACAGAGGACCCCAATTTGTGTCAAAATTTTGGCGAGAGTTTTGTAAACTTCTGGGGGCGACTGTCAGTCTGTCCTCTGGGTTCCATCCCCAGAGCAATGGTCAAACTGAGCGAGCCAACCAAGATTTGGAGAGAACGTTGCGATGTTTAGTGTCCAAGAATCCTTCCTCCTGGAGTCAGCAATTGTCTATGGTGGAGTACGCCCACAACACGTTGCCAGTGTCATCCACGGGCCTATCACCATTTGAGTGTAGTGTAGGTTACCAGCCACCAATTTTTCCTAGTCTGGAATCCGAAGTCGCGGTCCCCTCCGCCCACGCCTTCGTCCAGAGGTGTCACCGCACTTGGACTAAAGCCCGTGAGACTCTACTCCAAGTGGGGGCGCGCACCAAGGCCAAAGCCGATCGCCACCGGCGGAGGCCTCCCGTATACGTCGTCGGTTCTAAAGTGTGGCTTTCTACCAAGGACATTCCTCTCCGCTCCGTTTCAAATAAGCTCGCACCTAAATTTATTGGCCCGTTCTCTGTCACCAAAATCATTAGTCCGGTGACAGTCCGCCTTAATCTTCCTCCAGTGTACAGGAGGATTCATCCCGTCTTTCACGTTTCCAAAATTAAGCCCGTATTTTTTGCTCGTATTAATCCGCCTGTCCCGGTTCCCCCCCCGCCGCGTCTCGTAGATGGGGAACCTACTTATTCGGTCAATCGTGTTTTGGACTCGAGACGTAGGGGGCGCGGATTCCAGTACTTGGTGGACTGGGAAGGTTACGGTCCGGAGGAGAGAAGTTGGGTACCGGCTAGAGACATCCTGGATCACTCCCTTATCGATGATTACAATCGGCAGGTAAGGGAGTCTGGGAACGCCAGGAGGCGTTCCTAGGGAAGGGGGTACTGTCACGGTTGGTAAATCCTATGTCTGCTCCTTGTCTCGTGGTTCTGTTATTGTATGTGTGTGTGCTAATTAGAGGGGCGTGGCCACTCATCAGCGCTCGTCAGCAATCACCCATCACCAGCTGCAGTCTATCATTCATGTGTATATATTCTCATCAACTTCTCATCTCCTTTGTCAGATCGTTGTTTGTGGTTCCCGGTGTGTGTGTTTCCAGTCTCGTTCAGTCGTGTGCTTCTCTTGTTCCGGTTCGTGTTCGTTGTATGTTGGATTACTGTTCGTCGTTGGATTTTCACCACCACTACCACTGCACGCTGCACTGTCATCTGACCATCGGAGTCCCTGCGCTACTAACCTGTTTGCCTGGACTTTGGACTGCCTATCTATATCATCATTACAATAAAAGAGTTAACTGCAATTGCTTCCGTTTGATCACTCATGACATTCCCATAATTCCTGATGTACTTTGTACATCATAAGAAGGATGGCGTCTACGCTAATATTAGTCTCTCTGTTTATCCCAAGGTTTACCGCAGACCGCCAGATCCAGGGCATATCCAGATCTGATGAAGGACCATCACATGGACACGACGACACGCATTATCAGGGCTGTGAAGGCCCATGGACACCTCACCACTCATCTCCTCACCGGCCGGATGACCCTACCCAACCAGATGAACTGGATAATATCGTGAAAGTTCTGATCCCATCTGACTCCTGACATTATGCTGCCTAACTCATAATCATACACTGTTCATTCGTTGGCCAAAGGAGGACTGGCCCCCCGACTGAGCCTGGGTTCTCCCAAGGTTTTTTTTCTCCATTCTGTCACCTGATGGAGTTTTGGTTCCTTGCCACTGTTGCCTTCGCCTTTTGGCTTGCTTAGTTGGGGACATTTAATTTTCAATTGAACAATACTATTACAACATTGTTTTCCTGTTATCCCTGTAAAGCTGCTTTGAAACAATTTGTATTGTAAAAAGCGCTATATAAATAAAGGTGACTTGACTTGACTTGACTATTTCATTTAACTGAATAAACCTGTGTGATATTTTTGATTTGTTAATGTTGTAATGGTGGTGCAGTCAAATAACACATCAATGAGGTAAGGAAGTGCATTTTTCCCATATAAGGAAAAAAACATGCTCTAGTAAGTCAAGTCATAATTATGAAAAAAAATGTACATACTAAGTCAAAATTATAAGATGAATAGTTTAAATTATTACTTAAAATGTAAACATTATGGCTTAAAAGTGAAAATTATGACATTAAATGGAGAATTCACTCAAAAAA
The DNA here is from genome assembly GCA_036326025.1 of Chrosomus eos. NCBI lineage: Eukaryota > Metazoa > Chordata > Actinopteri > Cypriniformes > Leuciscidae > Chrosomus > Chrosomus eos. Next base: position 235,078 of record JAZAVI010000169.1, on the reverse strand, counting down.
AATTAACCCATGATTTACTCTCTCTCAAGCCATCCTATATGCCATCATGTATATATGACGTCTTCTTTCAAATGAATACAAATGAATATATATAAAAAAAATGTTCCAAGCTTTATAATGGCAGTGAATTGCCGTTTCTGTTTTAAAGTCCATCAAAGTGCTTCTATCCATCATACAATTGCTCTAGGGGGTTAATAAAGGCCTTCTGAAGTGAAGTCATGCGTTTGTGTAAGAAAAATACCCATTTAAAAAATTGTATTGACTAAAATAACTAGCTTCCGGTAGACGGCCTAGTAAATCGATGTGTACGGCCGTCTGCCGGAAGCTAGTTACATTTGTAAAAAGTGCCATTTAATTCATACGGTGCTAAAAATCTTGCCTGAAAAAGAGTAGTTTCCCCATGGGCACACACTCACACCCCAGCTCTTTTCTAGTTAGCCTACTGAAGATGGCGGACTGAGCGGACGGCTTTTTAAGAGCTTGTACTTAAGTTCCTCAAAAGGGTTAAATACGGAATAGTCCCCCTCACTGAAGTGATAGGATATTTGTCGGAATACCAAAGAAAGTAAAAGAAAAAGTTTCAAGTGACAAAGGGATAGAAATGACGGCAAAAACCAACGCTAGCCAAAAGGCTAATGTACCAGAAGCGCTGTTTCACCATGACTACTCGCTGGAAGCCATGGAAACAACGAACACCGGGAATGATAAAAGACACTTCGGCGAGCTGGAGGACCCTCAGGATAACTCATCAATGGACACTTCCCCGGCTCGAAAATGGGTGAGGCCAAACGAAGAACTTTTAGGGTCGGCAATTCTGGATGCAATAAACACTCTGGGCACCAGATTTGACAAACAGGAAAAGCAGCTGGAAGTTATTAACGCTCAGATTAGAGAGAACAGCGCAATGATTTGTAGCCTGGCTAAAGCACTGGAGTTCAATGCAGCAGAACTCAAAGAATGCAAGAGTAAAGTGTCGACCTTGGAAGAGAAAGTGCCAGCATTGAAAAAAAAAGAAAACTCGGAGCTCAAAGAAAGAACGGGGGAGCATGAAAGGTACAGCAGAAGGTGGAACCTGCACTGTAAAAAATTCACCCGTATATTTACAGTAAAGAACTGGCAGCTGTGGTTCCAGCGCTTTACCGTAATTTTACAGTTTCAACAATGCTGTAATTTTACAGTAAAGTACTGGCAGCTGTGGTTCCAGCGCTTTACCGTAATTTTACAGTTTCAACAATGCTGTAATTTCACAGTAAAGTACTGGCAGCTGTGGTTCCAGCCTTTTACCGTAATTTTACGGTTTCAACAATGCTGTAATTTCACAGTAAAGTACTGGCAGCTGTGGTTCCAGCCCTTTACCGTAATTTTACAGTTTCAACAATGCTGTAATTTCACAGTAAAGTACTGGCAGCTGTGGTTCCAGCCTTTTACCGTAATTTTACGGTTTCAACAACGCTGTAATTTCACAGTAAAGTACTGGCAGCTGTGGTTCCAGCCCTTTACCGTAATTTTACAGTTTCAACAATGCTGTAATTTCACAGTTAAGTACTGGCAGCTGTGGTTCCAGCCTTTTACCGTAATTTTACGGTTTCAACAATGCTGTAATTTCACAGTAAAGTACTGGCAGCTGTGGTTCCAGCCCTTTACCGTAATTTTACAGTTTCAACAATGCTGTAATTTCACAGTAAATTACTGGCAGCTGTGGTTCCAGCCTTTTACCGTAATTTTACGGTTTCAACAATGCTGTAATTTCACAGTAAAGTACTGGCAGCTGTGGTTCCAGCCCTTTACCGTAATTTTACAGTTTCAACAATGCTGTAATTTCACAGTAAAGAACTGGCAGCTGTGGTTCCAGCCCTTTACCGTAATTTTACAGTTTTTAATTTTACGGCTGTGCTGTAATTTCACAAAGTAAAAAATTATCACTCAATGGAAAAATTAAAGACAAAATAGATTATGGTACAGTACATTGTTTGCCATTTATTTAAAACAGGTTACAGGTTTTAACAATACATTAACAGTATCTAAGGAAAAAAAGTCACAGAAAATACATTTTAAAATTTAAAATTCAATGAGAGGAACCATGGATTCATTAATGGGCAATAGATGTGATATCCTACAGGGGATGTTAAAGGACTTTGGAAATGTCAGAGGGGGGAAAGACATTTTCTTTTCTTAACAGGAACCGCTGAGTGGAGCTTGCACTTAAAGAGGTTGGTTCTAAGTTCATCACAAAAAGCTGTGTGTTAACAGTTAAAGTTATTGGTTTAGATTTTTTTTTTCTTTTTTTCTATCTCTTTAGTGTATATGTTTTTGTTGAAGTCAGAACTTTCTTTTCTATCTTTAAATGCAAGAGGTCTAAAGGACAATGTAAAGCGCAAGGCAATCTTTCTGTTTTGTAAAGGACTTAAAGCAACTTGCATACTGTTACAAGAGACTCATTCGTGTGAAGAGGACACTACCTTTTGGAAGAACCAGTGGGGAGACGAGATCTTTTTTTCCCACGGCAGTAATAGATCTGGGGGCGTGGCAATATGTCTCCGGGGATTCCCGGGGGAGGTAGTAACATTCAAAAGTGATAAAGATGGTCATTGGATTGCTATGGTTGTGAATTTAGAGGGGTCGTTTGCAATTTTGATTAATATCTATGGATATAAGAGTAATGTTCAAAACAGAATATTATTGGGAATTATTACTGAAATTATTTCTGATTATAAGAAACTGTATAGTAGATTTACTTTGATGGGTGGAGATTTTAATATGGCACCGGACGAGTGGTCCGATAGATGCCTTTCTATTCATACTGATCACCACTACAATATTGTATTGAAGGAATTATTAGAAGTAAATTCACTTATTGATATTTGGAGAGTGAAAAACCCATATAGACGAGAATTCTCTTGGATAAAACCTAATGGGAGATCGAGGTATAGAATAGATCTGTGGCTGGTGACTCCAGAAGTAACAAATGCTGTGACAGATGTTTCGATATCTGCTGCTCCCTTAACAGATCATTGTGCTATTGAAATAACACTTAAGCCCGATAGTAATTATAAAAGTAGGAAAAACTATTGGAAGTTTAATGCAGACCTGTTAAAAGTTTATGTTGAGGGAGTGAAGGCCTTATTGGGGGAAATTAAAAGGGATATGGAGATAAATACATATAGTAGGAAATGGGAATATTTTAAATATAAGGTTAGGTGTCTGTCCCGTACAGTAAAACCAGGAGTCAACAGTTAAGAGAAAGGGAATTTAAACTGCACTGTAAAAAATAAATGTATTTTTACAGGAAAAAAACGGTAGAATTTAACAGTATTATGACATTTTGATCAGACCTGTGAAATTCCATAATAATACTAACTTTGACATCTGATGTACATATTTCCTGTTTTTTAACAATTTAAAATTTTTACTGCAAAAAAATTTCAATTTCCTTTAAAAAACAGTAATTGTTGTGTATTGTTATCCTGACATGTCCTTAAAAAAACATTCCTGTATATTTTTGGTCAGAGTTGAAAAAAAAAAATAGTTTTTACAGAGAAAACCAGTAGAATTTCACAGTCATATCACATTTTCATCAGAAAGGTGAAATTCCACTAAATATGCATACATTAACACCAAAATAGTCTTGTTTCAGTTGAATTAGGCAGTGACTATGCACAAGTGCAAAAAGCAACAGTTGTGATTTAGCCTAAATAGCTTCTATTTACATAATGTAAATGTCGCGATAGTTTGCAATAAGTGTAAATAGTAATTAGATGCTATTCTATATTTTGGCAGATTCTGTTTGCATCTCAGTAATTGTGTAGGCTACATTAACAGGATGGTATAGGCTAAGGGCCTAACGTGTTTTATTCAGCACTCGTTAAACACTTTACTTCAAAGCCTTCTTCATTTTTGTTGTGTTTCGATGTGATTTGTGATACCAAAATGTAGAAATTACAGATTCGAACCAAGGACTTTGAAACGAGCATCAAATACGAGGCTTCCACACTAGTGCCTGTGCCACTGAAGACATTAGGACAAATTGCGCATCTTTTCTAAACTTCATTGGTGATACGACACAATGTACAATGGTGTTTCCTTGATTTATAGTCGGTGTTTAGCCTACTATTGTTTTCTGCTTGTCATACATTTCGTTCGTTTGTTTGTTAAAGAGGCAATCTCGCGCTGGACTGTTGTTTATAAAGTCATATTTTTAAGTTTTTTGCCGCTGTGGTTAGTGGCGAAAGGCATCTATTTTCTCTTATTTCTGTTAGAGCACTATTTTAGTACGAGGACAGTTGTAGCCTAATGGTTAGAGAGTCGCGCTTGCAATCAAAGAAATGCCGGTTCGAGTCTCACCGACCCATAAGCATACCCACTAAATCATTTATTTTTAATAAACACTCTTCTCGTAATAAAGTAGCCTACTTTATTTCTACTTTCAACTTTTTTCATTGCAAATAAATAGCTTAATCTATCACAAAAAGTCAAATCTATAAGCCAGTGGTTCTCAAACTTCCTCAGCTTGAACCCCCCAGCTTGCACCCGCCGCCGGGGGAAGTTTTTGAGAACCGGGAAACTGCAGCGTACACGGAGTTTACAAAGGTGTTGCCTAAATGGGTGAGATAAATAAATGGTGCTCATAAATGGCTGATTAAAAATCGTATCCTCCATTGAAATCAGTGGAGGGTTAAACCCGGACACAGTATTCCTTATGTCACGAGTTGAAAAAAACTGTTTGGTTACAAACATTAGTGAAAAAAATATCTTTATGGTTAGCAGGACAAATTAATGTATACAACCCGAGAGGACAAGACAGATTTTAATTGTTATCTCATTAAAGGTAAATAGCAAGCATCCCAATTTAAAATGTGCTAAAATTGTTTCAGGATAACTTCAGGATGAATTTGAATGTTTTCTATGAGTGTAGAAATGTAACAATGTGCAAGATCATAACTGCAGCAGCTCCCTTCCATAACGACCAAATAAAAAATAAGTGCAATTAGTAACCATTACTGCCAGGTCAGGCACAAAAAGGGTAGAGGGATGCTTTTGTACAGGAAATTTCCTACAAAAGCATATCGAATAAAGATGCAATAATCACTGTACATGCCTTTCTATAATGTCTTCTGAAAACCCTGACACATTCAGAACGTGTGCACTGCCACAAACAGTTAGCAAATCTGGGCTTACATATTTTCATGCTATAATATTTTTCTAGTGAATTTATTTTTTTTAAACCAAATGTACAGGGACATATTTGTATACTGTGTAACTGAAGTAATGTTAAAAAACAAATGTAAAATACTCAATAAATTATGCCAGAGTATTGCTGTAAACAACTTTCTTTTAATCAAGCTTCTGATTATAGAGCAAATCTTCAAAATCAAACAATGGAAAAACACTTCCCAGCAAAAGTCATGTTTTAGAACACAAATTTGTTCAATGAAAAAAAAAAAAAAAAAAAAAATCCTAATCACATCACAAGGTAATAAAAATGATTTAAGGAACAAAGCACTGCACTGAAGTACACAAGTAGTAAACTGAAGTCGGACTGTCTTGTTCTTCAGCGAAAGGTCAATCTTCTGAAAGACCTGAATCTGTGGGGACACAAACGTTATAATTAAAACCCAAACCAAAAGAAAAGCAGAAACAGCAACAAGCCTTAACCAAATACTCAGTTTGGGTGACAGACAATAACATCACATTTATTGGAGTTAATTATGAAAATGATTGTCCTTTGGTGCACTTTATCATCGATGAATGATAAACACAGAAGATAAAGTCTACCTCTACTATAAAAGACAACAGAGCTTCTATACCTGTTACTCTCCCCAGTCAAATGCAGCAATTTTTGACGTCAGACTCAATGCTCTGGGGTTGACAGAATACGCTCTCTTTTTCTCTCTCTTTTCCACCTTGGTACCTTTATGAGGATTTATCCTAAAGATGCACCTAAACACAACACAAACAATATCCTTAAATAATTGTTGTATGCTTCTTAACCAAAGGAATGCAGTCTATGAATTACCTTTGCAAGAATTCTAGTGTGGCTCCCAGTTCTTCAGGGTAACTGATGTTTAATATATAGTAAAGAGAGAACATCAGATACAGGGCTTCTGTAAAACTCAAGAGATGGTCATTTACAATTATCTGGTCTACTGCTACCATGTACACACTGGCTGTCAGTGGGTTCTCTCCTTTGAACAAACACAAAATCAGGAAGACATAATATTTAACAGAATGTGAGTTCTGGTCACCCAAAACCAGGAATTATTGTGTTGCAAGATCATAGTAAATAATACCCACCACACACTACTATACATGGTGTTGCTGGAAGCTGTTCTGAGCATATATCACTTGGAACAGAGGTGTCTTCTACCATCACAAGAAAGTGGTCTTGGTCATTTTTGAAATGGGTTAGCAGCAACATCACTGCCCCACAAACATGATCCCCTCCAGCTCTGTACTTTGTGAGGATTTTCCCTGCTCTGCTTGCTCTTTCTGTGCACTGAAATTGAAAGTAGTCCAATATTCTTCTGAACTTACAGGAAGCAGATTCTTCAAAGCTGTTGTTTATGTCAATGTTTATGTCAGTTATGTCAATGTTATGGCCTTTCGCCATTTTGCAACTTTACCATAAAACTTGCTGGCATTTTTTGCCATGGAACATCAAAACTATAATGCCAGTCATGGTCATAAAACGAAGTTTCACAGCTACTGTCACCTAGAAGATAAACCAATGTCCACAGGTTACAGGATGAACACTTCTCATGCACCTGGATTACCAGGTAATCACCACAGTGGCACATGTACGGATCACAATGCATGCAATTTCCAAAATCAATGTTTTGAAGCCCTGTACCATCAAACTAAACTAAGTCAAAATTTTAAGAGGATCAATAAATCAATAAATGTACAATAAATCTGCAGATTTGTATACAAATACACATACATATACAAACCCGATTTAAAAAAAGTTGGGACACTGTAGAAATTGTGAGTAAAAAAGAAAGAGAATACTTTACAAAACTCATAAACTTGTGTTTTATTCACAATAGAATATAGATAACATATCAAATGTTGAAAGTGAGATATTTTGAAATGTCATACCAAATATTGGCTCATTTTGGATTTCATGAGAGATACACATTCCAAAAAAGCTTCCAAAAACAAGTTGGTACTTCAAATTTTTATTCGTCTGCTCACAGAAGAGTTTTCCACTTTGCCCTAGTCCATTTTAAATGAGCCATGGCCCAGAGAAAATGCCTGAACCTGAATTCTCTGAATCTTTGGATAATATAATGCTCTGTAGATGATGATAACTTCAGACTCTTTGCAATTTTTCTCTGAGAAACTTCTTTCTGATATTGCTCCACTATTTTCGCTGCAGCATTGGGGGAATTGGTGATGCTCTGGCCATCTTGACTTCTGAGAGACACAGCCACTCTGAGAGGCTCTTTTTATACCCAATCATGTTGCCAACTGACCTAATAAGTTGCGAATTGGTCCTGCAGCTGTTCCTTTAACTTTTCCGGCCTCTTATTGCTACCGGTCCCAACTTTTTTTGGAATGTGTATCTCTCATGAAATCCAAAATGAGCCAATATTTGGCATGACATTTCAAAATATCTCACTTGCATCATTTGACATGTTATCTATATTCTATTGTGAATAAAATTTAAGTTTATGAGATTTGTAAATTATTCTATTCCTTTTTTACTCACAATTTCAACAGTGTCCCAACTTTTTTGGAATCTGGTTTGTACATATACATAAATCGAATCTGTGAACTGTACATGCTAAAGGAGTGCTAAAGGCATGCTCACATTGCAAATTCTCTGTATATCAATTACAAGAATGAACAAATTACATGTTTTGCTTTCAAAATGTTTGTGGATTATTTAATGCTGTATCATTGTTTTACTCACGTCTTCCACTTGAAGACCTGGATGGTGAAATTGAGCATCCAGGAGCAGGTGAACCTGATCCATCAGAAGGAGAAAACTTGAAATGGCACTCTTCGTGTGATGATGATTACCCACATAAAATGATATAAATATATACATTTTCTAACCCCATATCTTGAATTTTGTGATCATTTACATGCATTTATAAATACATTTTAGGGTCTTGATATATGGTCAATAATATGAAATATTTAATCCGGAAAGGACAAAACAAATGATAATGAATGAACACAAAAGGTTCCATAATGAACCTTTTTCCTGGTTACAAAGAACCCTAAAGGGTTCTTATTATTGAACCCTTAAAAAGGGTTCTGTATAGGACATTTTAGGGGTTCTAAATATGTAGCACTGATAGAACCTTTTAAAGGTTCTATATAGAACCTTTTCTTCTAAGATGTTTGTGGATTATTTAATGCTGTATCAGTGTTTTACTCACGTCTTCCACTTGACGAGCTGGATGGTGAAATTGAGCATCCAGGAGCAGGTGAACCTGATCCATCAGAAGTGTATAAAGCAGACAAATCATTGGCAGTGTTTTGCAGAGTGGAAGCAATTTATATATGTAAAAAGACATATATATATATTACATACATATATATATATATATATATATATATATGTAAAAAGAACCATTTATTTGAAAACTTACTTGGGATTTGGGCTATTAGCTTTCTTGCTTCAATCGTTTTAAGAAAGCCACCTAGATCTTCTTCTTTTAAAAAATGAAGGTCATCTATCGTCTCCACACCTAGGCGGTTCAAACCCTCTATTGCTAGCTTTGATGTTGTTGGGTTTGGGAACACACTCTCAATAAAAATTAAAAATGCATCCATTTCTGTTGGGAGAGGACAGTTTATCCTTTTTACAGATGAACAACGCTGTGCTTCAGAGTAATGACCTTCAGTCCCATAAAACTGTACTCATTTAAGGGATAATAATCCAGACATTCCTCAGCGTTTACACAAATTAATTCCTTTGTCGCAGACAAAATCTCATAAAGTCCATAATCATGCAAATACACTGAGGGGCGGGGAGTCACAAGGAAAGTCACCTCATCATCTTTCACGAAAATCAGCTCAATCTGTCCAAACTGTAAAATAGAATCCTCCTCTTCACATTTAAGGCAAATTAAGTTTCCTTTCCTGTACAGGGTACCCTTGTATTCTACCCGTGTTGAAACAAAGTCTGGTCCATTAAGCAAGCTTGTCTCAACAGCTTTGCTCACAGCATCACTGTACAAATGAGGAGAGTATGTGACCAAGTCAACACTTTTAAGCTTTGGTGAAAAAAATGACCGCGAGTGAAGATATGCTTGAAGAAGTTGATGGTTGTGTGACAATGTCTTGCATACATTTTTGAAGTTCTGTGTTCTTCTCACACTTCTTTTAAAGTAGGAATGTTTGCTTTCAAATCTCAATGACCATAAACGAATTAAAGGTCCAAGACTTAAAATGAGTGACGTATAGTGAAGCATGTAATGATGTTTTGGTTTCAAATTTTCAGCAGGAAACAGCTCCTTTCTTGTTTCCAGATATTCTGGAATTAAGACATTGAGATATGCAATCTGTGCAGTGGTAATCTTGGGAGCACACACTAGCTCGACCAGCTCTTTCAACTTGACAGTCAGTTGCCATACAGGGTCTTGTGACTCTACTCTGTCTCCAATTATGATAGGAAGAAATCTGAGGAGGCACCAGTTCTCAATTGCTTGACCACCTAACTTTCTTCTTTTTTCACATAACTGGGATGGGACAGAACCAGCATCAGAATCCAGATATTTGAATTGTGCAAGTCTCCTGTTAAGCTGTGTCCATGAAAACCACTTCCTTTTTACAAAGTATTCCAAGAAAATGGCAAGATCAATAGCTACAACGCCTTCAAACAAGTCGTGGCCAATGCATGGGGGGAGGCCAGGCTGAGCAACGTGAAAATATTTGAGAGAGTTGAAAATGGAGTCAAACTTCAACCCATTTACAACATTTTCTTCGGTCGTCCTTAGAGTTTCCACTGCCGCCTTATAGGACTCAACTGTGCGATTGGGAAAGTCTACACACACATTCTGAAGTTCACTGCGAGGTACCAAGCAATACCTACAGCAATGCTTGGCAGTACTGAAGTTCTGGGTGTAACCACCGATGCAGTGGGACCCCAAATTGTCACCGATAATAGCCACTATTGTTGCACGTACTATGTCACCTGAAGATGTCACAAATCCATGCTCTTCAAGTTCTTTGACATCTGCCAACAACTTGCCAAAAATCTTTGTTTGACCAAAATAGTTAAAGTCTTTCTCATAACACAAAAGTAATAACTGAATGTTATCAATGCATGATCTGTAAAATGGCTCAAAGTTGCCAAGTGTAAAATACACTCCAATCATTTTGTGTCTTTTTTTAGCTGACCCAAGGGGATTCACAATCTCAAATGCATCCTGGTACAAGATAAGTTGGATTGTAATCTCAGACTGCTTAAACAAGTCATTGGATTTGAATACAGAGCCATCACAGATGTCAGAGAACACAGAAGAGTTTACATGCTGATGTTTGGCACACTGCTCCCACACCACTGGGTCTATTAACATGGTTTTTAAAGTGTTCTTCAAAGGAATATACTGTGCATAACATTGGTTTCGGTTCTCATCACGACCAAGACACATTCTTTGTGGATGCACGTACGAAATTTGTTTCTGATAATACTGTCTTCTTTGGTATTCTGTGGAAAGTAATGAATTACAAAATGAATGTAAATCTTGGCCTTGCAAAGTCTGCACCACAGATTCAATATCATATTGTGAAAGGGCCGTTTTTGACTTGAGTATTTTCCTGAACATCTTCTGTGTGTACTGATGACAGATATAATTTAAACCACTGAATTCCTCCACAATCATCTGAATGGTTGACGATGGCACCAGGTATTTGGCTTAAAGCTGCATATAAAACAGGCAGAGATTTTTCATGTACAATGGCTTTGCGTTACATTTCGTCAGTGAGTCTGTGAATTCACTTTCATCAACCTCATCCTCAGTAACATCAAAAAATGCTGAAGAAGGTTGCTCAGATAAAGTATCCATAATCCGTAATTGTGCAAATGTAGAAGTCCTGTGGTTTCGTGAAACATGGGCAGTGAAACTTGATCTTAAACTGAAATTTTTGTCACATTTTTCAAAAGGACAACACACCACCTCTCCCTTGGCTAAATGTGACCTGAGATGAGAAAGGACATTGTTCATGTCTGTAAATTGTTGTTGACAGTCTGTATTGTTGAAACCAAACGTGCCCGTCGAATCATCAAAATGACTTGGTGGTCTCTTGTGATGCCGAAAAACATGAGCTTTGAGAGAATTGTATTTTGAGGATTTACATTTGCATTCGGGGAAGCAACATGGAAATTGAGTATTTGCTTCATGTCTGTGTAAGATTTGATGATTAACATATCCCTTAACTGTCTTCAGAGAGCAATCACAAAATTTGCACAAATACATCATCATCCATTTGGTTAAAGGTAACACACCTCATAAGATGAAATCCGTTGTCCATGCGGGTGTTTTTAAATGATTGTGAAAGCAACGTTCTAAAACAACAACACAATTCTGACACCTGTTTAGTATCAAACATTAAGAATAAGATTTAAAAAGGTATGTGATTAGCCATTGTAATTGTATTCACCTGTTGCCAATTACCTTTTAAATTACGTTGTATGATACGTCAACAGATTTTTTTTTAAATACCATTCACCACTCGACATCGAGGTCCATGATTGTTTTATTGTCATTCTGTTATATATTACATTCATACAACAGAATATGCTGTCTAAACGGTCATGTTTACACACAAAGCTACTTAACAAAGTCACAAACGAACTCCAGCGAACCCAACTCCGCTCCGTGTTTTAGCTTATTTGCCATGTCAATGAGCACGTTTCCGACCAAAACAAAAACACAGGGATTTTTTCCTTGAGGCATTTTTACGCTGTTTTGGAGCCATGATCTGCCACCTGCAGTTAACAGGCTGTTGCTTTGTCTCTCTTGGCTGATGCCGTTAGGCCGAGTGCAATGATTGAGAAGCAGTTTGACCAATGGCGTGCGTGAAGGCGGGACTTAACAAGAAAGGTAAAAACAGTGCAGAAACGTACACCAAAAAATGTCTACGATAGAAAGCAAAAGGGGAAATTTCCTGCAACAGTGTGAGGTAATCATACTGGGTAAATATGCTGGCATGTAATATTAAATATAAAATTGTAATCAACAAGTGTTACTGTATTTACGTTGTTTCTGCTGTTGCAGTGCACCCTTCCCTTGGCCTTGTCAGTGGGTGAGGTCACATCACTAAACTGTCTGAAGAAGTGAGGTGTCGTGGACCATCATAAAATTTGTAAGTGTATTACATATATAATGAACATTTTTTTTTTAGTAAAAAAAACATATTTTTTTATTTAAGAAACGCAAGAACATCTAAAAAGAATAACATGATCAAACATGATAATAGATATGTGATGTATGATATCTAACCCTTTTCTCTCTTATTTTTTAAAGGCATCAACATGGAGATTGAATTGGAGACCATTGTTCTGTTCGAAGTGTACACTGTTAGCCCTTACCGGGTTTTTTTACAGTAAAATACTGGCAACACTGTTGCCAGCAATTTACTGTTAATTGTACAGTTATTTACTGTAATCTACAGTATGTTACTGTAAAAATGCACTAAAACTCAAGTTAACTAATTTCACATGCAGAAACTGACTGCTTTAAAATGACCAACTATAATTTAAATGTATTAACTAACATTTATAATACATTAAAACTGTGAGCAAAGTATTACTGTGAACTTTCATTTGAAACCACAAAAATCTTTTTTTAATTAAAGAGATTTCCACTGGACCAGCAACTACACAGTCACTGTCTGTTAAATAAAGCAACATGCAGCATATTATCAATGTTTCTAAATCTTCTCCTGGACTAAAGCACAGGCTCTACTCTTCAGCACAATGGTGACCAAAAAAACTACATTTTACAGTAAAATACTGGCAACAGTGTTGCCAGTATAAACCTGTTTAATAACTTACAGTTTATTACTGTTAAAAGACATCTCGTGGGTGTGTCTTTTTATCTTACACTGTTAACCCTTTCAACCCCACAGGAAATTCCACACTACAAAGAGTAAAAAGTAACATTGACAGTGTTGCAGTGAGATAATTCAGTGAATATGTAAGTGATTGTTGAGCATTAGTGATGAACACCTGCTGTTAACAAGCAGAATCACTGAAGGAAAGAGGAACACAAGACAGAAAATAGATAAACACAAGAACTACAACTGACTTACAGCCATTACACAGTATTACACTTATTAATAACCAGTATGACTTTATTTCTGTCATGCATACAGAAGTTGTTAAAATGTGTGGTTTGAAGTTACCATTATAGAGATCAGTGCTTGCTTTAGTTGGGATGCTGATGCTAAACCTTTAGTGTTTCTATTGCTGCGTGAACTGTGTTTTTGATAAATCACACTTGAGCACACACACAGTTTATTAATGGTTGCTGTTATAATGATTATGATGACAAAAATCATCATATTGCCTGTTTATTCACTAATCTAATTAATTCTCACTCGTTCAGAATTTAATCCACAATCAAAAGTGTTACATTACCACCACTGTGAAACCACAGCAATAAATTAAAATGACTCAATTTATTTTAACAAATCATGTATTATCCAAAAAAAAAGAGCTATATTGTCTTTTAGAAACACAGAGATATCACAATTTAGCACATGAATCTCAACAATGGTGGCAATATTTTTTTATTTATTCATGCAGCAGTGCATGCTGGGAGTTTAATACTATCCTGGAACCCAGCATGCATTGCGACATGAAACTTTTCATTGTCACCATTGTTGAGATTCATACGCTGATTGTTGATGTCTGTGTGTGTCTGAGTTAAGCAGGAGGGAATTTTTAAAACAATATATGGTTACAATATTCTTCAGAAGACCTAATTACAGAAATATTGATGTCATGTCATACAGATATATATGTTCAATATGAAAAACTCATAAACTCAAAAAATATACACAGGAAAGATCTGAAAATCAGATATGTTCAGGATGACTATGACATTACAAAAGCCCAAATCACCTGATAAACATCCTCTTAACTTTTTCTTGCCACAACAAATGTGTTTTATAAACTCATTGTTACAGCAATCAGAGAGAGATGAATAGTAAGAAGTCAAGAGTCAAGAGACCAACTAAAGCAAATACTTATCTCCATTATGGTGACAACAAACTTTATTATTAACTAAATCTCTGTTAATTCTCAACAATAACTTTTGTACATGTATGAAAGAAATATTCATAAACTGGTTTGTAAACTGGTTTCACACTCAGTGTTGCTGGAAGTCAGTTGTAGTTCTTGTGTTTCTCTTTTTTCAGTTCTTGTTTCTCTGTCCTTCGGTGATTCTGCTTATCAGGTGTTCATCAGTGTCTCAATTCACTCACTTCTTTTCATTCACTCATTCAAGTGGACTATATTAGTGAACTAATGTAGGGAATAGTGAATGTATAGTGTGTGATTTGGAACACAGCCTCTGGGTGTCTGTTAACTCACAGTATATTCCTGTAGGCTACTTTCTCGAAAATGCAAATATAACCCAGAATGCATTGTTTTCTACGGTATATTACTGTTTTAATGGAAAATGCCATGATACTGTCACCTTTTTTACAGCAAGGGCTAACAGTGTAGTTTGTGGAAGATGCAATGATGAAATTAATTTGAATTGTCTATGGTTCAGATGATGGTACTGTAGCACTGTTTAACTTTTTTAATGTTGTTATTTACAATAAAAACTACTCTTACAGAAGAAAAAAAGAGGGAAAAATACAAATGATTTTCTCTAATGACTTTTTGTGTGACATAGAACATACATTTCATGAACTACATATAAAATTATCTGCAAGCCAAAATCAAAATGCTGTACATGCCTTTCAAAATGATGGTCCATCACAGTTAAGTTTTTCAGTAATTTTTAAAAATAACGGTCAATACATGTTATTTCAAATAACGGTCAATACATGTTATTTCAATTTACAGTCTAACTCTGTTAAATAATGATTAAAACAGGATTTCAGGTTACAGTCAAAACATGCTTTATGAAGTAATGGTGTCAACATGTCATTTATATCTACATTCAAATCATGTTTAGTTGAACAACTCCTACACCATGTTTTTACATTTACAGTTAAAACATGTTTTATTAAATAAGGGTTTAAACATGTTACGTGAACTTATAGTCAAATAATGCCATTACATTTAATGGTCTATGCATGAATTTGCAATTATACAGACAAAATATGTTATTTCAGATTACGTTTTCTACATTTTATAGTACTGTATGGTCAATGTTCTTTTTTCATGTTGCTGTGTAAACATGTTACTTCCGTTCATGGGGTTTCACCGTTATTTTCATTAATGGCAAATGTTTGGCACCCTGTGCTGCCATGCATTTGCTCGTTTTTTTCAGTTTTTTTTTCTTACAGTGTGGTTCAGGAAATTAATGATGTTTGTAAAAAAAAGTTTATTGTTAGAGGAAGATAAAGCCACGTTATTAAGTTTACAAGCCAGGTGAGATAATTTATTCATCCATAAAGCGGAAGGTGCAGATCCAGAGCAAAATGGATAGAACAGGGGGAAAGGAATACCTCATATTTTTTTGGACTTGAAAGGAGGAGACAGGAGAGAAATAAAATAAATATCTTAATGATGAATAATACAGAATGCTCTGAAACAAAAGCAATTTCTGAAGAAATATATAAATTATTCTCTAAATTATACTCTTCATCCTATTCAGAGGAGCATTCATTATTATTTCTTGAAAGCATTAAGCAATATATTCCTCAAATTGAGACCGATTATAAAGAAAGATGTGACTCTGTGATTAATATGAAGGAGTTGGGTTTATAGCTTTAAAGCAAATGTCAATAGGCAAATCCCCGGGTCAAGATAGTTTAACCTCAAACTTTTATAAATTTTTCTGGGAAGATATAAAATAATTATTATTTAATGCCCTAAAAGAATGTACTGAAAACAATAATTTGATGACAACCATGAAACAAGGTATTATTACTTTGTTACCCAAACCCGGAAAGGACAAGATTGATAACCTGAGGCCAATAACTTTATTAAATGTGGATGACAAATTATTTACACGGATTTTTGCTAATCGGTTGAAAGAGGGCATGGGACAGATAATTAGTGAAACTCAGTCAGGATTTCTTAAAGACGTCGATACACAACAACATTAGGCTGGTTCTTGATTTACTAGATTACAAGGACTTTATCGGGGACAATGGTTTCATATTGTTTTTAGATTATTACAAAGCCTTTGACTCAGTTGAACATCCATTTATAATGAAAACTTTAGAGCATTTTGGGTTTGGGTCAGAATTTATTAAGGTGGTTAATATGATCTATAAAGATATTAATAGCTCAGTTTCTCTTCCACAAGGAACGTCAAAAAGATTTGAGGTTAAACGAGGGATTCGGCAGGGATGTCCTTTCTCCCCTTTGTTATTTATTTTAGTTGCAGAATTATTGGCGATTTTTATAAAAAACAGCCCTGACATAGAGCCTTTACACTGCATGAAAAGGGGGATTTTCGTCAGTAAGCATCACTGTAGATTGTCGTGGAATTTCAGGTTTACGACAGTACACGGCAATTTACAGGCAACACTGAAAACTGCTGTGAATTGTCGGAAATTGACGTGGGCCTTGCTTGGCAGTTGTCCCCCCCTAATTCTAGAGGAGGCTTTAACATGTACATGAAAATTCTGTGAGCTATACAAATGCAAATGAGGGTAGCAGGGGGAGTTTTACACCAGGTGACATTTTTCTAAAAGGTATTAACTTCATTCTAAGAAAATCTCTGGTGTAAATAGATCAGGCTCAGTTTAAGCCTAATTATAGACTCTTAAATTTTAGCTTGAAATTTATATATTTAATGAAAGTATTAGGGCTGTAATCAATCAAAAAATATCTTGGTCGACTGAAGTCCTGTCTAAAAATGAAGTTAGGAAAAACAAAAACGTTAAATGAATTAGCTTTGCACCTTGTTGTCCGCCTAAATTAATTATAAATTAACAAAAAACTGGAGTGGCACAGATAAAAAAACAACAACAACAGATAAACACACCTGATATTTGTTGTAAATAGTTGAATGTATGGTTTATGTTCATTTTACCTTTTGTGTGGTATATTTGCACTATTGAGGAACCCCTCTTACTCAAGGAATGAAAGCCCTGTAATGTAGCTAGCTGTGCACATGTGCTAGGTAATAATCTATGTATAACTCAGCTGGCAGATGATACTACTATCTTCCTCAAAAGTTCAGAACAGATCCCTCTCATTATTGAGAAGATTAAGGGGTTCTCTACAGCATCTGGATCACAGTTAAATTTAAAGAAATGTGAACTAATGGCTATACATGAACACCCTCTAATGGATCTGTATGGTATTCCAGTTAAAACGGAAGTGAAATGTTTAGGGGTAGTGATAACCAGAGACAAAAAAAAAAAAACAAAAAAAAAACAGAGAAGAACAAAATATTGAGGTTGGCATAAAAAAAAGTAAATCTATCCTTAACTCTTGGCTAACAGAGGGATGTATCTATTTTTGGAAGGGTGTTAATTACTAAAATAGAATCATTAGTTATGTACCCTGCATTTTCTCTAGCCATCCCTAATAATTTAATTAAATCAATGAATCAAACTAATTTTAACTTCATTTGGAAAAACAGACATCACTATTTAAGAAAAGGAGATGTTGTATAATCGCTAGAAGAAGGGGGTTTAAATGTGATTGACTATGGACTGCATTTATATAGCGCTTTCACAGACCCAATGGCCACCAAAGCGCTTTACAATTTTGCCTCACATTCACCCATTCACTCTCTCATTCATACACCGACGGGCGACGGCAGCCATGCAAGGCGCCATCCAGCTCGTCGGGAGCAGCTGGGGTTAGGTGTCTTGCTCATGGACACCTCGACACTTGGTCCGGTGGAACCGGGGATTGAACCACCAACCTTTCGGTTTGTAGACAACCTACATGAACCACTGAGCCACTGCCGCCCACAATTTGAGGCTATGAATGGAGTGATAAAACTTAAATGGTTACAGAAATCCATACAATAAAGTGAGGGCTTATAGTTCAATATTCCTTCTAAAATATTTGATAAGTGTGGGGGGATTGATTTTTTATTAAGATGTGATTTCTGCATGGCTAAACTTCCTATTAAGCTGTCCAAATTTCATGAGCAGGTCCTCCTGTATTGGAAAATGATTTATAAACACAACTTCACTCCACATAGTAGCCCTATATGGAATAATAGATGTATTTTGGTTAAAGGAAAATCTTTATGTCACTGTGAGTGGGTGGAGAGGGGTGTCTGGTCTATTCTACATTTGATGGATTCAAGTGGGAATTTTTTTAATTACAATGTACTCACTAATACATTTAATGTGAAGTGTACGAAGAAACACTTTTCAATGGTTATTAAGGCAATTCCACAGGCAATGGGGAACTTGGTTAGAGGCATGTTGGCTTATGAGCTTGTTGAAGCGTGGATGCCGGCACTTTATATAGGTGAACTGGACTTTAAGGAGAGAACATGTGCAAATAAAACTATAAGAGGCGTCCTTACCTCTGAACTTTTCCCTTTACCATTAAAAAGAAAAAATATACTAAAAGATCATTCAAAAGAAATTATAAGTATATTAAGAACCAGATACCTCACTCTTCCTATCCCACCAAAAGCTAAAGAAACTCATTTTAAAATATTAAATGATATTTATCCCTGTAATGGGTTTCTGAAACAAAGGTTTAATATTGATAAGAATAATTGTACTTTCTGTGATTTGGAGATGGAGACTTTAGAGCATTTGTTTTATGATTGTAATTATATAAAATCCTTCTGGGGTTCGGTCCAAAAGTGGATATTTGAAAAGGACTCTCAAGCACCAGTGTTAAAGTTGTATGAGATTAGATTTGGGGTTATATTGAAGGATAACAAAAGAGACTTGATGTATAACAGTGTTATTATTTTAGGTAAGCAATTTATACACAAATGTAGATTTATGAAGGTGAGACCTTTGTTTTTGGTTTTTATGAAAGAGTTAATTCTGTATAAGAAAGCGTTGAAACATATAAAAACAAGACAAGCCTTGGAGGTTTTTAAACTCATACATATTTTGATAACTGAGTAGACCTCTGTGTTATTTTATGTTCTATTTATTTATTTATTTATTTATTGTGTTTATGAAATATGTGTTTAAATTGTTTTGATATTGAAGGTATGTATTGTCAATATGAATTTGTAACGCCTGATTTTGATTGTTTAATAAAATAAAATAAAATTAATAAAAAAAGTTAGCCTACTTATTAAAAACGTACAAAAATGAACATAACTGTTGCAAAATTTGCATTTTAGCTATGGGTCTGTGTACCACAGGCTTTATTTTACACATAAATCAGAAAATCCTATTATAAAACCCCCTAGGAAAATCTCGAAGGAACCAGCAGTGAATTATACTTCCGGGTTCGGTTATATCTGAACCCCACGATTCATACTCAACGCCAGAGGACGCCCTCACACAGACAGTACAAAGTAGACTCATAAAAGTTTTTTTTTTATTTTTTTTATTGACATTGAACATTAACAAATGGCTTCCATCAAATAAAATTGTACAGACAACCTTAAGCTTACATACACATATTACATCACACTATACATAACATTCCCATCAGTAGGCTAAGTAAATTTACGCCAAGTTAAGGAACCATCAAAATAAAATAAAATAAAATAACAATAACAATAATACAAAAAATAAATAAATAAATAAATAAAGTAGGGGAGTAAGAAGTTTTTCAAATTATAAAATCAAAATCTTCCAATAAGGAGTACAAATACATTGCTTTAGAGCTTTTCATTCTTCTCACTGTCACCAAATATGCTTTAAATTCCTCCTTAAAAACCAAAAATCGTGGAGGAATTTTGAAAAATTTACATTTGTGTATATAAAATTTCAACAGAAGCAACACATTATTAGTTACAAAAGACACCTTTTTATCCTTGATTAATAGTCCAAACTTAACAAAATCCCACGACAGTATCAGCCTTACAGGTAATCTTTGTTGCAACCAGCACAATGCATCATTCCAAAATTTGTTTACCAAACTGCACTGAAAAAACAAGTGTTCAACCGTTTCTACACTGTTAGCCCTTACCGGGTTTTTTTACAGTAAAATACTGGCAACACTGTTGCCAGCAATTTACTGTTAATTGTACAGTTATTTACTGTAATTTACAGTATGTTACTGTAAAAATGCACTAAAACTCGAGTTAACTAATTTCAGTTGCAGAAACCGACTGTCTTAAATTGACCAACTATAATTTAAATCTATTAACTAACATTTATAATACATTAATAATGTGAGCAAAGCATTACTGTGAACTTATTTCATTTGAAACCACAAAAAAGCTTATTTAATTAAAGAGATTTCCACTGGATCAGCAACTACACAGTCACTGTCTGTTAAATAAAGCAACATGCAGCATATTATCAATGTTTTTAAATCTTCTCCTGGACTGAAGCACAGGCTCTACTCTTCAGCACAACGGTGACCAAAAAACTACATTTTACAGTAAACTACTGGCAACAGTGTTGCCAGTATAAACCTGTTTAATAACTTACAGTTTATTACTGTTAAAATACATCTCGTGGGTGTGTCTTTTTATCTTACACTGTTAACCCTTTCAACCCCACAGGGAAATCCACACTACAAAGAGTAAAAGTAACATTGACAGTGTTGCAGTGAGATAATTAAGGGAATATGTAAGTGATTGTTGAGCATTAGTGATGAACACCTGCTGTTAACAAGCAGAATCACTGATGGAAAGACGAACAGAAAATAGAGAAACACAAGATCTACAACTGACTTCCAGCCATTACGCATAATTACACTTATTATTAACCAGTATGACTTTATTTCTGTCATGCATCTACAGAAGTTGTTCAAATGTTTGGTTTGAAGTTACCATTATAGAGATCAGTGCTTGCTTTAGTTGGGATGCTGATGCTAAACCTTTAGTGTTTCTAGTGTTGCTTGAACTGTGTTTTTTTGTAAGTCGAACTTGTGCACACACAGTTTATGAATGATTGCGGTTATAATGATTTTGATGATAATAATCATCATGTCGCCTCTTCATTCACTAATGTAATTCATTCTCACTTGTTAAGAATTTAATCCTCAATCAAAAGTGTTACATTACCACCACTGTGAAACCACAGCAATAAATTAAAATGACTCAATTTATTTTAACAAATCATGTATTATCCAAAAAAAAAGAGCTACATTGTCTTTTAGAAACACAGAGATATCACAATTTAGCACATGAATCTCAATAATGGTGGCAATATTTTTTTTATTTATTCATGCAGCAGTGCATGCTGGGAGTTTAATACTATCCTGGAACCCAGCATGCATTGCGACATGAAACTTTTCATTGTCACCATTGTTGAGATTCATACGCTGATTGTTGATGTCTGTGTGTGTCTGAGTTAAGCAGGAGGGAATTTTTAAAACAATATATGGTTACAATATTTTTCAGAAGACCTAATTACAGAAATATTGATGTCATGTCACACAGGTATATTATGTTCAATATGAAATACTCATAAACTCAAAAAATATATACAGGAAAGATCTGAAAATCAGATATGTCCAGGATGACTGTGACATTACAAAAGCCCAAATCACCTGATAAACTTCCTCTTAACTTTTTCTTGCCACAACAAATGTGTTTTATAAACTCACTGTTACAGCAATCAGCGAGAGATGAATAGTAAGAAGTCAAGAGTCAAGAGACCAAGTAAAGCAAATACTTATCTCCATTATGGTGACAACAAACTTTATTATTAACTAAATCTCTGTTAATTCTCAACAATAACTTTTGTACATGTATGAAAGAAATATTAATAAACTGGTTTGTAAACTGGTTTCACACTCAGTGTTGCTTGAAGTCAGTTGTAGTTCTTGTGTTTCTCTTTTTTCAGTTCTTGTTTCTCTGTCCTTCGGTGATTCTGCTTATCAGGTGTTCATCAGTGTCTCAATTCACTCACTTCTTTTCATTCACTCATTCAAGTGGACTATATTAGTGAACTAATGTAGGGAATAGTGAATGTATAGTGTGTGATTTGGAACACAGCCTCTGGGTGTCTGTTAACTCACAGTATATTCCTGTAGGCTACTTTCTCGAAAATGCAAATATAACCCAGAATGCATTGTTTTCTACGGTATATTACTGTTTTAATGGAAAATGCTATGATACTGTCACCTTTTTTACAGCAAGGGCTAACAGTGTATCTCTACCTTGCATATTTGACATAAATTTGAATCCCCAATATTAAATCTTAATCTTAAAAATTCTTTTGTTGGATATATATGGTTCAAAATTTTAAAGTGCACCTCTTTACATTTAGGATTAACAGGGAATGAAAGAAAATTAGTCCTAATTTTACACACTTCTTCCTTCTTATAATGCCGAAAAATATAACTTCTCAATACCGGTCCTGGGAAACATTGATGTATTAAATAGTCTCTTAAGAATTTGTTTGAACAATTTCTGTCAACAAAGCTTACATTATCTATAATAAGTCCTTGTAGTTTAGGTATTATCATTGAATATTTCAAATGTTCACTTACTAATTTAAGCATCGGTACTGGAATATTCTTAATCATTTTTTCATACATTTTAGAAGAGCAGCTTAAATTGTATTTACCACAAAAAGCATCATGGCTCAGTATATTTCCCACATTGTCCATCACATGTGTCAGTGACCATATGCCTTTCTGCCACCACTCATCAATAAATAAAGATTTTCTGTTCACAGTTATACATCTGTTGTTCCAGATTGACATATTATGAGGGCTAAAATTATGCTTGAAAATCAATTTCCAGTATAATAATACTTGTTGATGCAAAGCAGAAAGTTTAACCGGGAGTTTGGAAAGTTCAAAGTCACATTGCAGCAGAAAACTTATGCCCCCACATTTATTGAATATGAAAGTAGGAATCTCAAACCAGAAAGAGGACTTATCATTAATAAAAGACTGCAACCATCTAAGTTTAATGACCCCATTCATAATATCAAAATCAATCGTTTTAAGACCACCTTCTTCATAATCTTTAATCATATCGCTTTTACGTATATAATGACTCTTCATTTTCCATACACTGTTAGCCCTTGCTGTAAAAAAGGTGACAGTATCATAGCATTTTCCATTAAAACAGTAATATACCGTAGAAAACAATGCATTCTGGGTTATATTTGCATTTTCGAGAAAGTAGCCTACAGGAATATACTGTGAGTAAACAGACACTTAGAGGCTGTGTTCCAAATCACACACTATACATTCACTATTCCCTACATTAGTTCACTAATATAGTCCACTTGAATGAGTGAATGAAAAGAAGTGAGTGAATTGAGACACTGATGAACACCTGATAAGCAGAATCACCGAAGGACAGAGAAACAAGAACTGAAAAAAGAGAAACACAAGAACTACAACTGACTTCCAGCAACACTGAGTGTGAAACCAGTTTACAAACCAGTTTATGAATATTTCTTTCATACATGTACAAAAGTTATTGTTGAGAATTAACAGAGATTTAGTTAATAATAAAGTTTGTTGTCACCATAATGGAGATAAGTATTTGCTTTACTTGGTCTCTTGACTCTTGACTTCTTACTATTCATCTCTCTCTGATTGCTGTAACAGTGAGTTTATAAAACACATTTGTTGTGGAAAGAAAAAGTTAAGAGGAAGTTCATCAGGTGATTTGGGCTTTTGTAATGTCACAGTCATCCTGGACATATCTGATTTTCAGATCTTACCAGTATATATTTTTTGAGTTTATGAGTATTTCATATTGAACATAATATACCTGTGTGACATGACATAAATATTTCTGTAATTAGGTCTTCTGAAAAATATTGTAACCATATATTGTTTTAAAAATTCCCTCCTGCTTAACTCAGACACACACAGACATCAACAATCAGCGTATGAATCTCAACAATGGTGACAATGAAAAGTTTCATGTCGCAATGCATGCTGAGTTCCAGGATAGTATTAAACTCCCAGCATGCACTGCTGCATGAATAAATAAAAAAATATTGCCACCATTGTTGAGATTCATGTGCTAAATTGTGATATCTCTGTGTTTCTAAAAGACAATGTAGCTCTTTTTTTTTGCATAATACATGATTTGTTAAAATAAATTGAGTCATTTTAATTTATTGCTGTGGTTTCACAGTGGTGGTAATGTAACACTTTTGATTGAGGATTAAATTCTTAACAAGTGAGAATGAATTACATTAGTGAATGAAGAGGCGACATGATGATTATTATCATCAAAATCATTATAACCGCAATCATTCATAAACTGTGTGTGCACAAGTTTGACTTACAAAAAACACAGTTCAAGCAACACTAGAAACACTAAAGGTTTAGCATCAGCATCCCAACTAAAGCAAGCACTGATCTCTATAATGGTAACTTCAAACCAAACATTTTAACAACTTCTGTAGATGCATGACAGAAATAAAGTCATACTGGTTAATAATAAGTGTAATTATGCGTAATGGCTGGAAGTCAGTTGTAGATCTTGTGTTTCTCTATTTTCTGTTCGTCTTTCCATCAGTGATTCTGCTTGTTAACAGCAGGTGTTCATCACTAATGCTCAACAATCACTTACATATTCCCTTAATTATCTCACTGCAACACTGTCAATGTTACTTTTACTCTTTGTAGTGTGGATTTCCCTGTGGGGTTGAAAGGGTTAACAGTGTAAGATAAAAAGACACACCCACGAGATGTATTTTAACAGTAATAAACTGTAAGTTATACACTGTTGCCAGTAGTTTACTGTAAAATGTAGTTTTTTGGTCACCGTTGTGCTGAAGAGTAGAGCCTGTGCTTCAGTCCAGGAGAAGATTTAAAAACATTGATAATATGCTGCATGTTGCTTTATTTAACAGACAGTGACTGTGTAGTTGCTGATCCAGTGGAAATCTCTTTAATTAAATAAGCTTTTTTGTGGTTTCAAATGAAATAAGTTCACAGTAATACTTTGCTCACATTATTAATGTATTATAAATGTTAGTTAATAGATTTAAATTATAGTTGGTCAATTTAAGACAGTCGGTTTCTGCAACTGAAATTAGTTAACTCGAGTTTTAGTGCATTTTTACAGTAACATACTGTAAATTACAGTAAATAACTGTACAATTAACAGTAAATTGCTGGCAACAGTGTTGCCAGTATTTTACTGTAAAAAAAAACGGTAAGGGCTAACAGTGTATAAAATCAAAGTTTAATTTGTTAACTGCCTTTATCTTTTTTGCAGAAACCGCTAAAGAGAAACATGGATAAATGAATCTAGAAAGATTCTCTACTTTTGTCAATAAAATTCTTCCAAAAATTGTTATGTCTCTCTGCAGCCAAGTATTCATTATTAATTTACAATTTTCCAAAGTTTTATCAAAATTTAAATGTTCTAAATGATCCATCCTCTTAGATAACCAGATACCTAAATATTTGACATCATTTTTAACTGGGATATTGTATAATGTTAAATTAGGATGATCATGAATGGCCAATAGCTCACATTTGGACATATTTAGCACTAGACCCGAAGCTTCTGAAAAAAAACTTGATTAATTGAAGTGCTAGGGGAATTTGCTGTTCATTTCTTAAAAAAAGCGTAGTGTCATCAGCAAATTGACTGACGATAAAATTATTACCCACAAGATCAATGCCAGGTATAGTTCCCAATTTGAGTAAATAGACAATAGACAACATTTCCGCTACCATTATAAATAATAAGGGAGAACAACCACATCCTTGCCTGATGCCTCTTTTAACCTTGAATCTTGGACAGGTACCTTGGGTAAGAGCTACAGAACTGTTTATATCTTTATAAAGCATTCCAACTATACTAATAAATTTAGGACCAAAACCAATGTGTTTAAGAGTTTGTAAAATAAAAGAATGCTCCACCATATCAAATGCCTTATAGAAATCCTGAAATAGAATGAAACCATCTTCATCAATTAGATGACCATAATCAATCAAATCAAAAACTAACCTGATATTATTATGAATTGACCTATTTTTAAGAATCCTGATTGGGTAACACTAATAATTTGTGATATTCCTGTTTTTAATCTGGAAGGCAGTGCTTTAGTAAACAGTTTGTAGCCTAATCTGTATTTAGTAGTGTTATTGGGCGTAAATTATCTAATATCCTCTTATCTTTTCCTGGCTTTGGTATCAAAATTATAAGCCCTTGTTTCATAGTTGGCAATAATTCATTATTATTTATACAATCTTGTAAGGCTTCAAAAAATATATATTTTAGGTCATCCCAAAAAAAAGTACAAAAATCTGTGGTTAACCCATCAGGACCTGGTGATTTACCAGGCTTACTCTGTTTAATAGCTGCATCAAGCTCTTGTATGGTTATGTCTGATTCACAAAGTTCTTTAAATACATTATCAATAGGCGGTATGCAACCCATTCTCACTCCCAAGGCGTCAACAACTGAAGCATGGTCAAGCGCCCGAGGCTTCACATAGCAGACGCCGAAGGCGCCCCTTGGCGTCACTCTAGATGACGCATTAGGAACTCCATTACTTTCAATGGGAAACCCGTGGCGGCAATAACAGACGCGAATTTTATCCGTAGGAAATAGCGCTGAAGAAGTCTCACTCCGAACACATCGCGATATTTGGCATCAGGACACGTGTGCCAGATGTTGGTAAGTAGTCCTAAATATGCTGCCCAAATAATGTTTGTTATAATGTCTTTTCTGTTTGTCGATATTAATCAGATTAGCTCTCTCATGTTCAGTCACTGCATTATATCTGTCATCTCCACGGACGCTTTGCATTTCATTGGTTTCTAATTAAAAACACATTACTAAACTAACGTGATTAAACACTATCTGTCACGTGACGTGCCTAGACCTTCAATCAGTTAACTTACCATGCTTTTACCACAGTATTTGCAGTTTTAATGTGTCATTTGTTGTAAATGCACAGTAACCACAACACTTACCATGCTTTTACCACAGTATTTGCAGTTTTAATGTGTCATACACAGTAACCACAACACTTGCCATGCTTTTACCACAGTATTTGCAGTTTTAATGTCATTTGTTGTAAATGCACTGTAACCACAACACTTACCATGCTTTTACCACAGTATTTACAGTTTTAATGTGTCATTTGTTGTAAATGCACAGTAACCACAACACTTACCATGCTTTTACCACAGTATTTACAGTTTTAATGTGTCATTTGTTGTAAATGCACAGTAACCACAACACTTACCATGCTTTTACCACAGTATTTACAGTTTTAATGTGTCATTTGTTGTAAATGCACAGTAACCACAACACTTACCATGCTTTTACCACAGTATTTACAGTTTTAATGTGTCATTTGTTGTAAATGCACTGTAACCACAACACTTACCATGCTTTTACCAGAGTATTTACAGTTTTAATGTGTCATTTGTTGTAAATGCACAGTAACCACAACACTTACCATGCTTTTACCACAGTATTTACAGTTTTAATGTGTCATTTGTTGTAAATGCACAGTAACCAAAACACTTACCATGCTTTTACCAGAGTATTTACAGTTTTAATGTGTCATTTGTTGTAAATGCACAGTAACCACAACACTTACCATGCTTTTACCACAGTATTTACAGTTTTAATGTGTCATTTGTTGTAAATGCACAGTAACCAAAACACTTACCATGCTTTTACCACAGTATTTACAGTTTTAATGTGTCATTTGTTGTAAATGCACTGTAACCACAACACTTACCATGCTTTTACCAGAGTATTTACAGTTTTAATGTGTCATTTGTTGTAAATGCACAGTAACCACAACACTTACCATGCTTTTACCACAGTATTTACAGTTTTAATGTGTCATTTGTTGTAAATGCACTGTAACCACAACACTTACCATGCTTTTACCACAGTATTTGCAGTTTTAATGTGTCATACACAGTAACCACAACACTTACCATGCTTTTACCACAGTATTTACAGTTTTAATGTGTCATTTGTTGTAAATGCACAGTAACCACAACACTTACCATGCTTTTACCACAGTATTTACAGTTTTAATGTGTCATTTGTTGTAAATGCACTGTAACCACAACACTTACCATGCTTTTACCACAGTATTTACAGTTTTAATGTGTCATTTGTTGTAAATGCACAGTAACCACAACACTTACCATGCTTTTACCAAAGTATTTGCAGTTTTAATGTGTCATATGTTGTAAATGCACAGTAACCACAACACTTACCATGCTTTTACCACAGTATTTACAGTTTTAATGTGTCATTTGTTGTAAATGCACAGTAACCAAAACACTTACCATGCTTTTACCACAGTATTTACAGTTTTAATGTGTCATTTGTTGTAAATGCACAGTAACCAAAACACTTACCATGCTTTTACCACAGTATTTGCAGTTTTAATGTGTCATTTGTTGTAAATGCACAGTAACCACAACACTTACCATGCTTTTACCACAGTATTTGCAGTTTTAATGTGTCATACACAGTAACCACAACACTTGCCATGCTTTTACCACAGTATTTGCAGTTTTAATGTCATTTGTTGTAAATGCACTGTAACCACAACACTTACCATGCTTTTACCACAGTATTTACAGTTTTAATGTGTCATTTGTTGTAAATGCACTGTAACCACAACACTTACCATGCTTTTACCACAGTATTTACAGTTTTAATGTGTCATTTGTTGTAAATGCACTGTAACCACAACACTTACCATGCTTTTACCACAGTATTTGCAGTTTTAATGTGTCATTTGTTGTAAATGCACAGTAACCACAACACTTACCATGCTTTTGATGACTGATAATTTCAAATCCACAAATTGTAAGGTTAATCTGTAATTTTTCCTTTAAATAATCCTATATATTATACATAACGATATTTTATTTTCTCTTTTTTCAGGTGAAAAGACCAAAAGGGCCTTTCAGACTCAGTCAGCTCATTATTGTTTGAGGAGAAGTAAACAGAGGAGACGAAAAGCTGCAAAGGCAAATATTCACAATGGTATGTATGTGTTGGTTTTAACCCGTAATCATTTTTATCAACCATTTGTTGTTTCTTAAACCTTTTCTTACAAAACCCATAGCCCAATCAGTACAAACATAGTCTCTAAGTCTTAATAATTCACAAGATTTAAGAAGTTCTCAAATTCATACGATGCTCATACATATTTGTATATTCGTACATAATCCTGCGGCTTTTACTCCTACTGCTGTCATTGGCTACTGCCTCAATTCCTCTACATATTTATCGCGATATTTGCAAATCAGTTGCGCCCTTCTTGGAAAGTAGTCAGAAAGTTTATATTAATTGCATTGTATTATTTAAAACTATTACAAATTGGACCCTGTCTGTTCATGTTCCAATGATACATGATGTCTCTCCACACCTCATGACCTTCCTCTGTTTGCAAGAGTGGAAAAGCTAATCTGACTTGTCACATGACATCAGATACTCGATTATTTTGTCATGATTAGATCAGTTACACTGCTGATAACTGTCCCGTTTGCATGTAAATCATGTTATTTTTAAACAAATTCATATGATTATTACTTGCTATTAAAGACATGCTTTTAATCATGCCCACATATCAGTAAACTTTTTACATAAATGCATTTAACATTTAATTATGCAACACTCTATACAGAAATAAATCCTACAGTTATATATAATCTTTCTACTTGCATGTAATGTAATAAAATTACCTTCCTTTCTGTCTTGCAGGATTACCTTTTTTTAAGATCTCTACAACATCAAACTCAACAGATCTTTTAAGACCCGAGCCTCACAAGAGCTCCAGTACTAGCGAGTCGCAGCGAATCTTGCCATGATCAGCCCTTCCCAGGTAAAGTTTCTACAATATTTCAATCAGTATTTACTCATCAAATGCTCTCTCCTGAATCGTATGGTAAAATAACTTACTTATAACTGTCTTAATTTATATGTTTTAAAAAGAATAGTAATTGCACATAGAGTAAGTAGAGACTTTTTTTGTTTTACAGCAGAGAAGGAAGACCAGTCCTAATATCAACGCAAGCTAATCGAATAAGTCCTTTGTTTCGGGTGAGGAAGGAACATCCGGTGCCCAAAGACAAAGGTGCGCATGACCATTGGTATGTCTTGTATTGAAACTGTAATATGTAGTACATCATTTGATGTTGACAATTTTACATTGTACAGGTTATCACCTGGTTTTTGACCAAGTGAAGCTCTTGAAACAAGTGACAGAAGAGTATGTTGTCTTGAAGGATATCAAGCATCAGTGGCAAAGGCTCAAAAGAGACCATAACTTTCTAAAATATCTTTTAAAACAGGTTGCTGTTGATATGGGTAAAACAGTTTTTTTCCAGTACTTAGCTTATATTGCAGGTGAAACTCAAAAAATTAGAATATCGTGCAAAAGTTCATTTATTTCAGAAAATTCAACTTAAAAGGTTAAACTAATATATTATATAGACTCATTCATTACATGCAAAGTAAGATATTTCAAGCCTTTATTTGTTATAATTTTAATAATTATGGCTTACAGCTATGAACACCTTTTCACAATATTCTAATTTTGACTTTGGGGTTTTCAAAGCTGTAAGCCATAATCATCCAAATTATAACAAATAAAGGCTTGAAATATCTCACTTTGCATGTAATGAGTCTATGTAATATATTAGTTTTCACCTTTTAAGTTGAATTACTGAAATAAATTAACTTTTGCACGATACTCTAATTTTTCGAGTTTCACCTGTATGTGCTGCAAATTTATATATATATATATAATATATATATATATAATATATATATATATATATATATATTTATTTATAAAACTTCAATGTGTATATAATATAATGTACTGACTGCTGCTTTGCAAATTTAAATAAGGAACACAACAGGCAACTTTGGCCCTTTTGCGTTCTCCTTTTTGAGGCGGAGAGTTTACTTCCAACCATAATTGAGCACACCTGAAATTTTTAACCAAAGTCTTCAGGTTTACTTAAGTTATAGACAATCGGCAGGTGGGTTTGAGTTTGGAGCTGAATCTGCAGGACAGTGGACACTGAGGGCCAGAGTAGCCCATCACTGCTATAACACACAACATAAGCTGACCTGACTGCCCATTAAACAACTTCATTTGAATTGTTTGTGTTTTTTGTCTTACTTTCAGAGCAGGACTGGAGAACGTCTGACGATGGAATGTTGAGACTTCTTCCTCTGGTTGAGAAAAAGCTACACCACATCAGTGATCACATCTTCTGTTCATCTGTTGTACTGTAGGGTACAACTGAACAAACTGTTTAAATGAGGAAGAAGAACATGAACACGATAGAGACATGTACAGGGAAGAGCAAGAAAGCTGTGATAATGAGTCATTATTTTCCAACACAATATCAAATCTGTTTTCTGTATCATAGGTGACTGAATATGATTCTCTGGCCCTCATTTTGTGGCTTCAGCAGCTGTGAATGGATTAATGTGATGTTAATGTAATTTTGAAGACCCATTTTTATTTATCTTGAATCTCATTTGTCTTTATGCTACTTTATCAACTTTATGCTGTGTCCTCCAATAAAGTATTGTGTAATAAAGTATGGTGAATATTGTGTATTGAAAGTGGTGTTTGGTACAGTACATGTAATATTTTATTTGAGAAATTTTAATTTCTTATGAGTTTAATTCATAATTTAAAAATAAACAGGACATAAACATTTTTGATCTGGTTAATGATATTTGTGACAACAATGCACTAAAAGTTGCACATACTTGCATGTTGTGAGAAGTATGCCAGTTTTCAGTGACATAAAGGGAAGGTGTGTGAATAACAAGAGGCTGCAGAGGGTTATATTACTACAAACAATTCAATCATAATCGAAGATGATCCATGTTGATCATTCTAGTACATCTACTGCATTTAGTATAAAAGCATAGATATTACTGATGTCAGGCATATAAGAAGCAATCAAAGGGGGTGAAAAGGAAATTTTGGGACTGTTTTTTGTTGTTTTACTGAATGGTGCATTATCCTTGTGTAATAGTAAAGTGTAAATATATAAATTGATTTTTGTTTACTGCCAACACTGGAAATTGGACAATGACAAGTTGTTGCAGGTTCATCCATTATATTTATTGGTGTACATAAAAAAAAAAGCAAATACATAGTTATTATTATTGTTATATATTACAGCATTTCTTTAAAATATTTCCATATCAGATGGTCTCACAATACCCATCAAAACCTAATACAAGCATGATGTTAGAATAGAAAAGGGGGGAAAGATAAAATAGTCTGGTATTTAAATGTGACTAAACAAAGTTTGTTGTCCATGATGAGAGAATAGATGTGTGTAGATTGCACTGCCCTTCCACCCTCAGGGGCCCAGCAACGGCCCCCGGAAGAGCAAACAAATATACATTTCAAATGGGTGTAACTCAAAGTCTGGTTAGTGTATCAAAGAGAAAATCGGCAGGACAAATGCTTATGCTAAGCTTACTAAATAATGTTGGGCACAGTTTTCAGACATATATGAAAAGCTGGCATAAAGGTTTTTTAAAAGTGCTCACAGTACAATATACAATTTCAGCTTGTCCCTCATATATTTCATAAAGGTTTGTACAATGAACAGATTTTGATATCCAGTTGTCCATTAAATATATTATTTATTTAAACATTTATTGTTTCATTGCTAAATGTTTTAAACTACATTACCCACATATCTCTGTCATTCTATCAATGGAACAGGAAACGTGGTGCTGTAGTTCATTGAAATGTGCAGAAATGCTTAGGGTTAGGGTTGGGATCTCGGTAAAGGAGTAATTTCTCACAACATAGAGACATTTTATAGTTAACTTAATGTATAACTAACGTAATAATAACACCAAAACATACGTTGTAATATGAAGCGCCGTTTTATATGGGTTAAAAGATAGTCCAATCACAGCAAGTTCTGCGACAAAGTCACAGCCAATGACAACCCAGCTGAACAGATGCGTCACACTTACTTGCCCATTTATGGTAAATGATGACAGCTCTCTTCTGGTTCCGGTTGCAGGGATAGATTTTAATATTTGGCCTGTTAAATATGTATTCCTTCTAATTAAATAATAAAACTTACTTTTAAGTTACATTACATTCTTTATGCCATTCTCCACCATCTGAACTCTTGGAATTCAAATAAATGTAACAAAAGCATAATGGAATGCACCCAATTTTGAAAGCATATTGCAATATTTAATGCCAAACTGTTTTAAAGACAAATGTAGTGCCAAAACTACTGCACAACTGTATCAATATCAGTTAATTATATAAAAAAAATAGCCAGATACAGAGGCAATCTATTACAGTTACACATACAGTAACATAAAAAAAATCGCTATGATGAAGTAATAATATTTTTTACAAACCAAGAGATGAGATTCAACTTTGTTATGTGAAAATATATTTGTTTCTTCCTCCCTTTAAAGAACAAATAGGCAAAAACTTAAACACAACATTTTACATTCTCAACTTTAGTTTTATATCCTTGTGATTATTGTTCACTTTTATTTAATGAAACTAAATGAAAGCAAAACTTAAAATATTTAATGATTATAAATGTCAGCAAGAAAATGCTTCTATAAAATACATTCACGGGTAAATTGCATTTACTTTAACCAGGCAGTGATATAATGATACCATAGATGTAGTTATGGTGGATATTTACTATAGTAACCACTGTAATAACAGGTTTAATGAAGCTAAATGCAAGACATTAAGTCCATCTAAATGTAAAGGTAGCAAACTCACAGAATAATGTCCAGTTGTCAAGTGTGTCATTTCTGTAATACTCATTCAGCACCAAACAGAATTCCATAAATATTGATTGTTTTCAAAAGGTTTTCTTGAACACCCTCAGTATCTTCAATTGTTCGGACAAACACCTGCTATACACTTGCCAAAATATACATTTGACTATTGCATCATGAAGTCGCTGCATAACTAGAACTAATGGATGGCAATGAATATGTCCTTTACCAAAACTCCTGGTGAGCACTGATGCTTATTTGATAAAGGCATTAGGCAGACATCAAGTACACATCCTACACATGCCCAAACAACACCGCCCAAAGACAGTAATGAAGTGGACACCACCAGGAGGATCAGGAGACAGCGAAGACCAAGGAAGACATGGAGACAGATGTTTCACGAACACCTGAAGAATGTCAGTGTCCCATGGGAAGATGGGGAGAACTTGGCCACAGATCGAATATGCTGGAGGACACTTGTTGCCCAATGTGCCCAGCACAGGACTTGATGATGATGTTGTGAGTTTATCCATAACTGTGGGATATTTTTCTGTAAAGAGGTTGGATAATTAAATGTTAAATGCATTTATAAAATAAGTTTACTGATATGTGGGCATGATTAAAAGTATGTCATTAATAGCAAGCAATAATCATATGAATTTGTTTAAAAATAACGATTTACATGCAAACGGAACAGTTATCAGCAGTGTAACTGATCTGTTATCTGTCAGTATATATATATATATATATATATATATATATATATATATATATATATATATATATATATATATATATATATATATATATATATACTGATCTGACAAGTCAGATTAGCTTTTCCACTCTTGCAAACAGAGGAAGGTCATGAGGTGTGGAGAGACATCATGTATCATTGGAACATGAACAGACAGGGTCCAATTTGTAATAGTTTTAAATAATACAATGCAATTAATATAAACTTTCTGACTACTTTCCAAGAAGAGGCGCAACTGATTTGCAAATATCGCGATAAATATGTAGAGGAATTGAGGCAGTAGCCAATGACAGCAGTAGGAGTAAAAGCCGCAGGATTATGTACGAATATACAAATATGTATGAGCATCGTATGAATTTGAGAACTTCTTAAATCTTGTGAATTATTAAGACTTAGAGACTATGTTTGTACTGATTGGGCTATGGGTTTTGTAAGAAAAGGTTTAAGAAACAACAAATGGTTGATAAAAATGATTACGGGTTAAAACCAACACATACATACCATTGTGAATATTTGCCTTTGCAGCTTTTCGTCTCCTCTGTTTACTTCTCCTCAAACAATAATGAGCTGACTGAGTCTGAAAGGCCCTTTTGGTCTTTTCACCTGAAAAAAGAGAAAATAAAATATCGTTATGTATAATATATAGGATTATTTTAAAGGAAAAATTACAGATTAACCTTACAATTTGTGGATTTTAAATTATCAGTCATCAAAAGCATGGTAAGTGTTGTGGTTACTGTGCATTTACAACAAATGACACATTAAAACTGCAAATACTGTGGTAAAAGCATGGTAAGTGTTGTGGTTACTGTGCATTTAAAACAAATGACACATTAAAACTGCGAATACTGTGGTAAAAGCATGGTAAGTGTTGTGGTTACAGTGCATTTACAACAAATGACACATTAAAACTGTAAATACTGTGGTAAAAGCATGGTAAGTGTTGTGGTTACAGTGCATTTACAACAAATGACACATTAAAACTGTAAATACTGTGGTAAAAGCATGGTAAGTGTTGTGGTTACAGTGCATTTACAACAAATGACACATTAAAACTGCAAATACTGTGGTGAAAGCATGGCAAGTGTTGTGGTTACTGTGTATGACACATTAAAACTGCAAATACTGTGGTAAAAGCATGGTAAGTGTTGTGGTTACTGTGCATTTACAACAAATGACACATTAAAACTGCAAATACTGTGGTAAAAGCATGGTAAGTGTTGTGGTTACAGTGCATTTACAACAAATGACACATTAAAACTGCAAATACTGTGGTAAAAGCATGGTAAGTGTTTTGGTTACTGTGCATTTACAACAAATGACACATTTAAACTGTAAATACTGTGGTAAAAGCATGGTAAGTGTTGTGGTTACTGTGCATTTACAACATATGACACATTAAAACTGCAAATACTGTGGTAAAAGCATGGTAAGTGTTGTGGTTACTGTGCATTTACAACAAATGACACATTAAAACTGTAAATACTGTGGTAAAAGCATGGTAAGTGTTGTGGTTACTGTGCATTTACAACAAATGACACATTAAAACTGTAAATACTCTGGTAAAAGCATGGTAAGTGTTGTGGTTACAGTGCATTTACAACAAATGACACATTAAAACTGTAAATACTGTGGTAAAAGCATGGTAAGTGTTTTGGTTACTGTGCATTTACAACAAATGACACATTAAAACTGTAAATACTCTGGTAAAAGCATGGTAAGTGTTGTGGTTACTGTGCATTTACAACAAATGACACATTAAAACTGTAAATACTGTGGTAAAAGCATGGTAAGTGTTGTGGTTACTGTGCATTTACAACAAATGACACATTAAACTGTAAATACTGTGGTAAAAGCATGGTAAGTGTTGTGGTTACTGTGCATTTACAACAAATGACACATTAAAACTGTAAATACTCTGGTAAAAGCATGGTAAGTGTTGTGGTAACAGTGCATTTACAACAAATGACACATTAAAACTGTAAATACTGTGGTAAAAGCATGGTAAGTGTTGTGGTTACTGTGCATTTACAACAAATGACACATTAAAACTGTAAATACTGTGGTAAAAGCATGGTAAGTGTTGTGGTTACTGTGCATTTACAACAAATGACACATTAAAACTGTAAATACTGTGGTAAAAGCATGGTAAGTGTTGTGGTTACAGTGCATTTACAACAAATGACATTAAAACTGCAAATACTGTGGTAAAAGCATGGCAAGTGTTGTGGTTACTGTGTATGACACATTAAAACTGCAAATACTGTGGTAAAAGCATGGTAAGTGTTGTGGTTACTGTGCATTTACAACAAATGACACATTAAAACTGCAAATACTGTGGTAAAAGCATGGTAAGTGTTGTGGTTACTGTGCATTTACAACAAATGACACATTAAAACTGTAAATACTGTGGTAAAAGCATGGTAAGTGTTGTGGTTACTGTGCATTTCAGGCACGTCACGGTACAGACAGTGTTTAATCACGTTAGTTTAGTAATGTGTTTTTAATTAGAAACCAATGAAACGCAAAGCGTCCGTGGAGATGACAGATATAATGCAGTGACTGAACATGAGAGAGCTAATCTGATTAATATCGACAAACAGAAAAGACATTATAACAAACATTATTTGGGCAGCATATTTAGGACTACTTACCAACATCTGGCACACGTGTCCTGATGCCAAATATCGCGATGTGTTCGGAGTGAGACTTCTTCAGCGCTATTTCCTACGGATAAAATTCGCGTCTGTTATTGCCGCCACGGGTTTCCCATTGAAAGTAATGGAGTTCCTAATGCGTCATCTAGAGTGACGCCAAGGGGCGCCTTCGGCGTCTGCTATGTGAAGCCTCGGGCGCTTGACCATGCTTCAGTTGTTGACGCCTTGGGAGTGAGAATGGGTTGCGGTATACTATTTTTTATCATCTGAAAAAAAGAATTAGAATTAACCGAGGAAAAAGAAGAGGAATACAATTTAGAGTAAAATTTAAACACCTCTTTTACTATTAAGTTATGATTTAATTGTTCTACTTGGTCCACAATTAAACTATTAATCGAATTTTTCTCTTGACGTCTTTTCTCCAAATTAATGAAGTACGAGCTACTTTTTTCCCCCTCTTCCAGCCACTTAGCTCTGGATCTCACGTATGCCCCTTTTGCCTTTTTAATATAGAATTCATCTAGAATGGAATGAAGCTTAATAAGTTTTTCTTTATCTTCATCTGACATGTTAGGTTGACAACAACATTTATTAATCTCTTGAATTAACTGGATTTCTTTTTCACGATTCTTTTTCATCAGATTTTTGCTAAAGGTCATTGAATATTCTCTTAATTTATGTTTTAAAAATTCCCATTTAATACCACTTGGCATCTTTTTTACTTTAAATTCAGCAATTATTTTTTTAATATATGTACAAAAGTCAATATGATTCAGCAAGTCTGCACTGAATTTCCAATAGCCTCTAGTATTACAAGATTTATTTCTTTGTTCTAAGATTAAGTTGATCACACAATGATCTGTTAAGGGGGCACCTGAACTATTACATTTAGTTGCATTACTAGAAAGAGTATCAGATCCAAGCCAATAATCAATTCTCGACCTTGAAGTGGCATTCGGTTTGAACCACGAAAAGTGTCTGGCTGTGGGGTTTAAGTTTCTCCAAATATCAGTTAATGCATTGGATGAGCAGAAATTTTGAATTATACTGTTTACAGTACATGAGAAATATCAAATTTAGAAGGTTGTCTATCCATATATTCATCTGGAGTTATGTTGAAATCGCCACCAATTAAAATATAATCTGTAGGGTAACTAGTTTTTAGGTCATTTATGACATTTGTTATTGTCTCCAACAAATCTTTATTCTGAGATTGGACATTATACCCATACACATTAATTAAAATGAAAAAAAAAATCGTCTAAGTGTAGGACCACTGCAAGCCAATGGCCACTAACATCAGCCTTGTGAGTAACAATCTTGCCTGGGCATTTATTCAAGCATATACAGTGGTGTGAATAAGTGTTGGCACCCATGCTAAAGTTGCCTAAAAAGAGGAATATAAAATCATCTTATGGATATTGATCTTAATGCCTTAATTAGAAAAATGAGGAAAACTCCAACCTTTAAGGACACAAATTTTCTTTGTGAATGAATAATGTATCATAAATAAATAAATGTTTTTCCTTAAGATACAGGGTGCATAAGTCAGTGCCCCCCTATGTTAAATTCCCATAGAGTCAGGCAGATTTTTATTTTTAAAAGCCAGTTATTTCATGGATCCAGGATAATAGGTATCCTGATAAAGTTCCCTTGGCCTTTGGAATTAAAATATCCCCACATCATCACACACCATTCACCATGCCTAGAGATTGGCATGGGGTACTTTCCATAAGATCATCTTTCAATGCAAATCAAACCAGCTATTAGGCTAACTGAAGAAAAACCATGCCAACCTCTAGGCATGGTGAATGGTGTGTGATGATGTGGGGATATTTTAATTTTATAAAAGAGTTTTCCTCATTTTTCTAATTAAGGCATTAAGATCAATATCCAAAAGATGATTTTTTTATTCCTCTTTTTAGGCAACTTTAGCATGGGTGCCAACACTTATTCACACCACTGTACGTAGCTACCCCTGCAGATCGATTTGAACCATGACTAAATATCATATCATCCCCCCACTGTTTTTTCCAAAAGGTAACATCTGCCAACTCTGAATGTGTTTCTTGTAGAAAAAAACAATGTGATTTTTGACTTTTGCAAAATAAAAAAATTGCCTTTCTCTTAACTGAGTCCTTTAAACCCCTACAATTTAAAGAAGAAAATGAGACATCAGATTTTAACACGAACATGAACGATTAACCAAAACTTCAAATTGAATACAAAAATAAAATTTGAAACAAGAAAATAAAGATGTAGACTATATGCGTAGCGTTTGTGGGATAGAAAAAAAAACAACATCCCATTTCTTTATCATTCCACCTCACCTCATATCAACTAGAAGCAGTCAATACCCCTTTTTAAGAGATGCGTTTACCCTCGATATATCCAAACGGACCTCTAAACCCAGCGGCCCTGCCTTCCTTTCTGGCTTGTTCGATTCTTGGCCACAATTCACGTCTCAATTGTCTATCTTCTTTCGTCAGGTCTTCGGCAAACCGTATGCCAGCTTCTTTGCACACCGATGACGTCTTGGTTCTCTTCCAAACTTCATCACGCACAAGTCTGCGGGTAAAGAGAATAATCACCTCTCTCGAACGACCAGTCTCCTTCCTTCCCACCCGATGCACGACATCCACAGCCTCCCCCATGATAGAAG
Organism: Chrosomus eos; assembly: GCA_036326025.1. Lineage (NCBI taxonomy): Eukaryota > Metazoa > Chordata > Actinopteri > Cypriniformes > Leuciscidae > Chrosomus > Chrosomus eos. The sequence continues at coordinate 195,055 of JAZAVI010000169.1, read as the reverse complement.
CAAACTCAGGCATTATCTTGCCCAGAAGTTGAATCACATCTTCTCTTATGCGCTCGTTAGAGTTCTCCTTGAGACCTTTTATGCGAAGACACCACCTTCTCTTGTATCTTTCCTCTTCCAACACACGAGTTTTCACATCATTGTTGACTTCGGACAGATTTTCAATTTGTGACTCCATCATTTTAATTTTGTCTTTGCATTCTCGTAACTCCTGCGCATTTATTTGGACAGACTTGGCAACGCTTGCAATCATCGCACTGTGCTGCTTCATTTGCGAGCTTAATTCTTCGTGCTGTTAATCTACCTTACTTCCAAGGGCATTAATCGCATCCAGTTTAGCCGAATTGGGCACCTCCTTTTCCTCACTCACTGTTGTTTTTTTAGACTTTTTCCCTTTTTGGGGTTTACTCGGCGTGGGTGGATCAGAATCAGCTCCTCTCTCCCTTTTGCTCGAACCTACAGCTAATTCCATTTCGTAACAATGGTCTTCCATATCGACACCACAACTTGGGGTATCACTCACAGCTGCAAGCTGTCCGTTTTTCTTTGTGCAGACATATTTTCCATTGTTTGCCCTCAAAGCGACTCTTCGGCCCAACCACTCAATGTCGAACATGGTGTTTTCTTCTCTATCAGTTACACACATATTCAAGATCATACATATGATATATTATATTATATTAACACATTAAAGTGATAGTTCATCCCAAAAGTAAAATTCTCTCGTCATTTACTCACCCTCATGTCGTTCAAAAATCTGTATGAGTTTTTTATATATGGAACACAACTAGTTTTTTTTTTTTCATAAAATAGAAGTAATAAGTCACCAAAACTTACCAACATTCTTCAAAATGTTTTATTTTATTATTTGTATGATCCACAGAAGGAAGAAAGTCATACACAAGTATGAGAAATTATGACAAAATTTTAATTTTGGGGTAAATTATCAATTTACCAGTTTTTGTTACACATTATTTTTTACAAACAGCAGCAATATCTGATATTATAACCATGTCAACCATAGCTTAAAATTAATGATCATTTGAGAAAAAAATGCACTCTATAGCAGACATAAACAAAACCAGATCCCCATTTGTGCCAGCATGATTTTAAATTGTTCCAGAGAGAAATGTGCTTCAGTGAAAATATTAAAATTGTTTGATTATTTACATAAATATTACAGAATCTTAAATATCTATTCTTCATTTTATATCATAACTTTTATTTGATATAATTTATTTTCAATATCCTAAAACATTTTTTAAGTTTAAATAGTTTGTCATGTTTCTCAAGTTTTACCATACATTTTTTTTTATTTTTTTATTTTTTTTTTTATTTAACAGTCAGACATACAAACAAAACCAATATAGTGCATTAGTGAGCAATCTTGTAAATCCATAATTCCAGAAGTGACATAAAAGTGATTTAAGTGTTTGATCAAAGTGTGCATGTGAGCGGGTGTGAGTGTGGGTATGTGTATGTGTGTGTATGCGTAAACAAAGTAACCATTTATTATTTATTACCATTGTCATTACCATCACCACCCCACTCCCCACTACCACCATATTGCCAATATTGTGTTGGTCGATTTTTATTTCCATCCTTCCTCCTATGTAACAATTGCCATTGTCAATGCTGTATAAAATAAAAGATGCTATAATAAGATGATAAGATAATATAAGATAACCTTCCCCCACATCTCATCGGTCCCTATCTTTTCCTAATTTTTTTTTTTTTTTTTTTTTTTTGTGTATGTGCAATGTCTAAGGTGCATTAAAAGAGGGAGTACAGTGCGAGAGTGTCTCAAATTGGGACAGAGATGCTGTCCCGATGAAACCACTTCTCGCCTGTCTTGCCTGCCCTGGTGTTTGTGAGGTTTTCCATATACATACTTTTTTTTTTTTTTTTTTTTTTTTCTATTCTATGTTGTGGTGCATTAAAAACCCATGAAGAGATAAGGGGGGGATTATTGCAGTAGTGATGAAAATGACACTTAATTCAAATACAGCATTGACAATGGCAATATTGATGATTATAATAATAATGATAATAATAATATTAATAATAAATGATAATGATGATGGCAGTGGTGACCGCAATGGTGAAAGCAAAAGACAGCAACAACAGCAATTACAACAATGAAAAAATAAAAGTGAAAATAGTAATCTTAACAATAACATTAAAGATAGTAACAACAATGATGACATAAACAAGTTCAAACAGCTAAAATGCATTAATATTCGTGGGTTGGTTAAGAAGGTGGGAGGAGTCGGAGTTGAAAACAGAGAAAGGATTCATAGCTGTAAGAGGTCAGAAAGTGTTGGACGGCAGAGGTCAGTTTCAGATGCGTAATTATGAAGGGGAGATGCGTATTCCATTGCAATGAAGTCTGTAATAAGATTTTTCCAAATGTTAATGTGTAATTTATTTCTAGTTTTCCAGTTCATGAGGATAGTTTTCTTGGCGATGGTTAGAGCTATGAGGAGCATTTTAGAGTTTATAGTTTTATCAGTGATTATTGTCAGGTCCCCCAGCAAGCAAAGAGAAGGCGACAGTGGGATGTGGCAGCCGACTATAGTGGATAGTGACTGTGTGACCTCTTCCCAAAAGTGTTTGATTGGAGTGCAGTGCCAGGTTGCATGGATGTATGTATCTGTAGAATTGTGAGTACAATGTGTGCAAACTTCTGATGTGAAACCCATTTTAGCTAATCTATTGCCCGTGTAATGTGTTCTGTGAAGTATTTTGTATTGTATTAACTGAAGATTCGCATTTTTGGACATGAGATAGATGTTTTTACAGATTTGGGTCCAGAAGTTGGCATCAGGAGCTATTGAAAGATCGTTTTCCCATTTTATTGTTGGTAAGTGTATGGTCTGAAGTTGGTTTGAAATGATTTTGTATATTTTAGAGAGAAGTTTCTTTGGGGAGGAAATGTTGACCAAGTCTGATATTGCCGGTGGAAGTTCTAAATTTGTGTCTCTGATGTTGATTTTTGTCAGAACAGAAGATTTGAGTTGTAGGTATTTTAAAAATTCGTTGCTCCCGATGCCATACTCCTGGGCCAGTTGCGGAAATGGTGTAAATGTGTTAGATTTGAGAATATGCTTAATGTGGGTGATACCCTTTTCCGCCCATGTGTGAAAATTCAATGTTTTTTTATTGCTTATAAAGTCACGGTTGTTCCACAGTGGGGTGAGGTTAGATGGAGCTAATGTAGAATTTGTGATTTGGTGAAATTTCCACCAGGCTGTCAGAGTGGCAGATATAGTTACTGCATTAAAACATGTGTGTTGTTTAATTGATTTGGTGAGGAACGGTATGTCAGCTATATTTAATTCTTTGCATAGTGATTGTTCTATATCTAGCCATATAATATCAGATTGGGTGGGGTGAATCCATTTGTATATGTATTGCAGTTGGTTAGCCATTGAGTAATATTGGAAATTTGGTGCTTCTAGTCCTCCTTGAACCTTACTTTTTTGTAGTGTAGTGAGTTTAATCCTTGGTGTTTTATTTTTCCAGTAGAAGCGAGTTATAATGGAGTCTAGTGATTTAAACCAGGTGAGTGTGGGGTGGGTTGGAATCATTGAAAATAGGTAATTAATTTTCGGTAAAATCGTCATTTTTATTGCTGCTATCCTGCCGATTATGGAGATTGGAAGGTTGAGCCACCTGAGCAAATCGTCTTCTATTTTTTTTTGGCAGTGGTGTGAAGTTGAGTGTTACCAACTCTGACAGTCTGGAGGAAATCTTAATGCCTAAGTAAGTGATGTGATCATGACATATAGGTATCGGTGATTGATGGTGTGCCACATCCCATTTGGTTTTATGTAAAGGGAGGATGAAAGATTTATTCCAGTTTATTGCATAATCTGATATTTTTGAGAAGGACTGGATTGTTTTAATTATTTCTTGAGTAGATGCTAGGGGTTCTTGTATATATAATAGGATATCATCTGCATAAAGTGAGATTTTATGTGTTTGTTGTGGTGTTTCAATACCTTTGATTGCTGGGTTTTGACGGATAGCTGCTGCTAAAGGTTCAATAAAAATCGTGAATAGGGATGGAGAGAGTGGACATCCCTGCCTCGTCCCCCTGTGCAGTGTGAAGCTTTGTGATGTTAGTCCATTGGTTGTGACCGTGGCCGATGGTGATGTGTATAAAATCTTGATCCAGTTAATAAATGACTCTCCAAAGCCGAATTTTTGTAACGTGGTGAATAAAAATTTCCAGTTGACCCTATCAAAAGCTTTTTCGGCATCTAATGTGGCAATGAGAGTATCTTTCTGTTGTACTGATGAGTAGTGCATTAAATTGTATAATCTGCGGGTATTATTGGATGCGTGTCTACCTTTTATAAAGCCGGTCTGATCAGGGTGGATTATATATGGTATAATTTGTTCAATTCTATGGGCTAGTGCTTTGCTAATAATTTTTATGTCGACATTTATAAGTGAGATAGGACGATAGTTAGATGTGAAGGTGTGGTCTTTGTTAGGTTTAGGAATGAGTGATATAAGTGCTGTATTCATATGGGAAGGGAACTTTGCGTTATGTTTTATTTCTGTTATTGTTCTGCTAAATAGTGGGTATAAGGTTGACCAAAAATGTTCGTAAAACTCAGCAGGGAAGCCATCTGGACCTGGTGCTTTATTATTTTGCATGCTTTTCAATGCGGAGTGAAGTTCTTTTTCTGTGATTGGTAATTCTAATGTGTTTACTTGTTCCATGTTGAGTTTTGGTAGAATGGTGTTATCGAGGAATTGGGTTATGTCTTCTTGGTTTGGGTCCAGATCAGATGAGTATAATTTTGCATAATATTCTTGAAATATCTTGTTATCTCAACTGGTGAATTGGTTAGCTTCCCTGACGAGTTTCTGATGGAGGTTATTGCTGTTTTTTCTTTATTTCTTTTAATTTGACTGGCTAAATATTTTCCGGATTTATTGCTATGGTGAAAAGTTTCTTGACGGAGCCTGTGAATCAGAAACTGGTTTCTTTTGTTTATTATTTCATTAAGCAAAAATGTTTTTTCTCTAATTTCTTTATAGGTGCTTTCTGATTGATTATTTGCGTGTAAAATCTCTAATTCTTTTATTCTTTCTTCCAGTTGGACTTCTTTTTCTCTGTCCTTTTTTTTTTTATGTACTGAATATGATATAATTTTTCCCCGTAAAACTACTTTCCATGTTTCCCAGAGCAGTGATGCTGACGACTTTGGAGAGTCATTTATTTCAAGGAAGGATGTCCCATCTCTCTTGAAGTAACTGTCAAATTCTGGATCTTTCAAGAGTGATGTATTAAAACGCCATCTGGTGCGGTGCTTTGGTACTGCCGATAGATTCCATGTAATAGTTACTGGAGAATGGTTACTAATAATGATCTGATGTATTTTGGTTTCTAAGATATTTGGTATGATTGAATTACTGGTTAGAAAGAAATCAATGCGAGAGTAGGTTTGGTGGACATTAGAATAAAAGGTGTATTCTCTAGCGAGTGGGTGTTGTAGCCTCCAACCATCACCAAGACCAAAATCACTCATGAACTGTTTTATAGTTTTAGAGGACTGCCAAGATTTTCCTGTATGTTTTGACCTGTCAAATGATGGATTGATTACAGTGTTATAGTCTCCCCCTATAATTATTGGACCGTTGGAAATGTTTGAAAGAGAGGAAAAAAAATTTACAAAGAAGGATGAATCATCAGAGTTTGGTCCATAAATGTTGCCAATTGTAATTGGATTATTGTTGATTGAAATGTTAATAATGATAAAACGGCCTTCAGGGTCTGAAATGGTTGTATGGTGGTTAAACTGTATTTTTTTGTTTATTAAGATGCATACTCCTCTTTGTTTTGAATTATAGTAGGAGGAAAAACAGTGGTTAAAATGTGTAGTTTTTAAACTGTTTTGTGTATATTGTGAGAGGTGTGTTTCCTGTATTAGACATATATCTGCTTGTGTATTTTTCAGGTAATTTAAAACTTTATGCTTTTTTGTTTGTGAACCAACTCCACGAATATTCCAAGTTAAGAATTTCAATTGCATGAACCTATAATGTACATTTCATAGTTACCTTGTGTGAGTATAAGTCTGTGTGTATGGATGTGAATGTGTGTGTGTGTGTGTGTGTGTGTGTGTGTGTGTGTGTGTGTGTGTGTGTGTGTGTGTGTGTGTGTGTGTGTGTGTGTGTGTGTGTGTGTGTGTGTGTGAATCTATAACACCAAATGACAAATAAAACAGGGAAAACATAGATACAACCAACAACAGAACATATAAACAGTGAGCAAGGCTATTTAGGTGCATTTAGAATACAATGTGTGTGCGTGGTGCGAGTGGTTTAATTAAAGAATATGAAGATTATGAATTGAATATAAATTGAGCATAAACGGATTGGAAATGTTACATTGCTAGTTTCAATAATCAGTAAAGCCAGGGAGTAGTGTCTTTGTCTCTAAACAATTGTCCATCAATATATAATTTGTCCACTGTGATGATTGCTTTTTTACCTTGATTGATCATTGTCTTACGGATGGGGAAAAGTAGCTTACGTCTGCGGATGATCTCTTGTGGATATTGGTCGTTGAGTCCGTAATGAGTCCCTTTGAGCTGCCGTCCTTGTCGCTGAACCAGTACTTTTTGCTTGAAATGTTCAAATTTGGCGATGATGGGCCGGGAACGGGTGGAGTTGATGGGTTTCTGTCCTAAACGGTGAACGCGATGGAAAGTGATGTGCTCTACAGTCTCTGGTGTAAGTTTGAGCTGGTTAACCATGAAGTCCTTAACAGATTTTTCGGGATCTTCGGTGGATGATTCGGGAATGCCGGAGAAGATTAGATTGTCTCTCATACTTCGTGACTGTATATCCAGGATGGTTTCTTGCATGGATTTGTTCTCAGCGATGACGGAGGTAAGTTGAGTGTTTACAGTGGAAAGTGTTGCAGTGAGTGTGTCCACGGAGCTTTTCAGTGATTTGTTTTCTTCTGTGAGCGAATCGACTTGTTGTTGACTGTATTCCAGGCTATGGCGGAGGTTTTGAAATTCTTTGTGCAGTACTTCGATTAGTGAGAGTCTAGAGTCCAAGTGAGATAAGCGTTCGTTGATTGATAAAAGTATGTCGGAACAGCAGTTTGTTTTGGTAGGAGTGGATGCTGGTGATGTTGGTGATGACGGCGGAGAATCGGTTGATAAGGGAGAATCCGAAGTGCGTGGTTTTTTGGCTTTGCGTGATCGGCCCATTGTACAAAGTTTGTTGAAGTGATGGTCTATGTAATCCTCCAGTTGGTCCAGGTCCGAGTTGAAATCCAGGTTTTGAGTTAGGTTTAAAGCGGGTGATGTTGTTACGGAAAAAAAGCGAGAGAGAGAGAAGAAAAAATAAAAAAAGTATATCTTTTTCTAGCAGCGGCGCGCTGCCATGTTGAATTTTCGCACCCAACGCACACACACACACACACTACGTCAATACGTCATCACGCGCCCTTTTTTTACCATACATGTTTGTTTGTTTGTTTGTTTGTTTGTTTGTTTGTTTGAATGAGATAAAACTGCTTCCACTTCTGTGGCTGAAGACAGAATGCCTCCGTGAGTAACGAGTGTCCAGTAATTTCCGCCGCTGGTTCTGAACATGCACTTCTTAGTCTCTTTGTCAATCTCCATCTGAAATGTCTCCATGTCTGTCTCATCATCCTGATTAGCTGAGATGCTAACACCTGGAAACAAAGACATTTATCATGGCAAGCTTTCTCAATGACTGAGACTTGGTTCCTTTACAAAATTACAAAGCAAACAAATAGTACTACAGTAGATATATAGATCTACAAATGCATCAGGTTGCTGACTGGTAAACTCCAACTGACGGCTGTTTCTGGATTATTATATCTTTGGCTAGTTACATGCACTTTCTGAGAATCTACTTCGAACAACTTACCATTTAAAACCAAAATTAATAAATACAAAAATACCTCAACTTTATTTTAGTGTAAAACCTGAGTATATGTACTTAGCACGTACTTTACACCACTGCCTTTTAAACATAATAAGCCATACTTCTATTATATAGAGATTAGCAAATGAACTGTGAATGAAAGTTTTGGATTTGAAGCTGTGCTTTTGTTATAGGCAAGAGAGCAAAAGGACAAAAACATCATAAATGAAGAGAGTTACTGGAGGACATAAGAGCAAAGGGTTGCTGAACTTGACAGGGAAAATGCTTTGAGCATCATTGAAGGTAAGTTGATTATTAACAGTAATGTGTATTTTTAGCTTTTCTAAAAACCTGCAAAGACATTTCTATCAGCCCTAGATCTACAGACACCAAACGCTCTTTCTAAAGATGGTTAATATCACACTCCTGCTAGCAAGACTGTAGACTATTTCTCTTGTTTTGCAGTAGGAACTGCTAACAGACGCTGTAAATCTAGATCTTCCTGAGATGATCATCGATGCAGCGGCGTATCACTCACCAAACAAGCTAACTTTCCCAAGACCATGGTATGTGTGTGTATATATATATATATATATTTATTTTCATCTGCTACTGTACGTCTTTATGTCTGCTATATGTTACAATGTTTAAAAAATATTGTTTATTTTATAAACACACTCAAATCCTCAAACCATGTTCACATTACAGCCCTTAATTCTGTGTTCGTGGACAAATGTGGACACAGAGGTCTCAGGTGTGATCCAATTTATTATTTATTATACATGTTATATCACTGTCTTCGATAAAATTTAATCTATCAGTTTATGGTGTGTTTGTTTTTTTTACCTCTAAAAGTACCATATTTTCTATGTAAATTATGCTTATGTTATATTGAATATTTCTTTAACTACATTAAAAATATCATTCCACTAAGTTCAGAGAGCTAAAGCCTAAAGATGAAGTGACTTTGGTGGCATCTGGTGTCTTATACTGGTATTAAATGAACAAAAAAACTATAATATCAATATCCACTGGATGGCTATAGTACTCAATGTCTGAATATCGGCTGAACTATATGAACCACTGTATAAAACTAATTTGACCTCATAAGTTTTTGACTATCACAAGTTCAAATTGTAATTAAAAAATATATCTGTGTAAGGTGAGACTATACAAAGATGCCAAAATATGCTTAGATAAATATGACCATGCTTTAAGGAAAAGACAAAATAGTAGATCATTTATCATTTATTTCAAACAAAAAACATCAAATTTATATAACTAATTGCAAACAAACGGGTAAGAATATACATAACAATAACTAAATAAGTGTTAGCTAAGAATAATTTAATCATTTTTGTATGTGTGAGTGAGTTTTTATTTGTAAAGAAAAAAAGCCCACCTCTGTCATAGGCTCATTGTGTGTGTGTGTGTTGTGTGTGTGTGTGTGTGTGTGTGTGTGTGTGTGTGTGTGTGTGTGTGTGTGTGTGTGTGTGTGTGTGTGTGTGTGTGTGTGTGTGTGTGTGTGTGTGTGTGTGTGTGTGTGTGTGTGTGTGTGTGTGTGTGTGTGTGTGTGTGTGTGTGGGCGGGTTTATGTGGTTTATGAGGACACAAATTTGTATAATGACATGTGTATTACACTGGTATTACAACTTATGGGTGGTTTATGAGGACATGTCAAAAGTCCTCATAAATCAAATGGCTTAAAAAACATAAAAAACAATGTTTTATTAAAAAATTAAAAATCCAGCATGTCTCCTGTGATGGGTAGGTTTAGGGACAGGGGCAGTGTAGGGGGATAGAATATATAGTTTGTCCAGTATAAAAACCATTACGCCTATGGAGAGTCCTCATAATGCTGTTGGTTGCACCAACATGTGTGTGTGTGTGTGTGTGTGTGTGTGTGTGTGTGTGTGTGTGTGTGTGTGTGTGTGTGTGTGTGTGTGTGTGTGTGTGTGTGTGTGTGTGTGTGTGTGTGTGTGAGTGTTCAGGTGGCAAACTTAGGAAAAGTAGCCAAGTTTATCAAGGGAAGTATTTTTAAAAAAGCTAAATCAAATTTTTTTTGCCCACATTTGTGTTGTTATCAATAGTCAGTGTTTTACGAACAGTAGACGGCTGTCGACACAACACGAATGGAGAAACGACTGTGTAAGCGATGAACCGCTGTGGACGGGCAGCAGCTAAACATATTTCACACACCAAAAACATCAATATCAGTTTAAGTGTGTGTTATATTTATGATATTTCCACAGCTTTACCTTGTTGTCAGAAAGCCCTTTACGATGGGGAACTGAAGCTTCATCTATGCTCTAGTTAAAGCCTCCAGACTACTTTGACAAAAACAGTCATTTTTCCTCTGTGTTATTGTGTGACTTTTGCATTTTAAAGGGTTAGGAACTAATAAAACTAACCAACCAAAGCAGCGGTAGACCAGCAACTCTCGTCTTCTGTGAGGAGGTCAAACTTCTTGTCAATGAACCGAGTGGCTTTAAAGAGAGAAAACGGTTTTGGAGAAAATAGTCTAAATATAGCAGACACTTAAAGTGATATTAACTGATGTAAAATACTTTAAGCACTTCCTCCGTCCACAGCAGGACCGCTTCTGTGTCGGTAGTCCTGTTAGCTTTTCCAGTCTGGGCCGTGTCGTCTGGATAATATCTCAATAAAACCCCACTTCAGAATATCTGAACTATCCCTTTAATGCACAGATACAGAAAGACAACACTGATGTGCAGAAGCAGCGTGTGCTGTGAGTCCAGTCTGTGTTCCCCTGTCTTATCACGGGAACTGCTAAACATGGGACGTTTAATGTCTATTAGTCTCCAGGTGTCTCTGATTAGTCACACACACTTGTTATCTTGTTCAGCTTGTTTGCCTGTGTATTTAAGCCCTGTGTCTAGTTCAGTCTTTGTGTGTTCTTAATGTTGTATGGTGATTGTCCTGTGCTCGAGTCTGTTTCTGCATTTGTGAAGTTTGAGTTTATTGAATAAAAACTGCGGCACTTGATCCTGCTTCAGCGCATGTATGGCTCATACCTCGACTGATGACCCAGTTTACAGGAACATGATGGGTTGTTATTTAATGGTTCATTGAAATGTTCTTGGTGTTTTTCCTGGTTCTAAATCAAATCTGTTGTGTCTTCGTGTGAGTAACATTCATTCTCCTGTGCTTTTTAAACCCTGTATGCAGTCTTCCAGAACACGCTGCCTGTGGACGACCGCTCGATCGCCTCTGTGTCTCTCTGACAGGCCCGGCGCCACGAGGGGGCAAAAGGGGGCATTGCCCCCTCAGATCTGATTTGTGCCCCCTCAGTTTAATTTTTGTATTCATGGTTACAAATTAAATGTTTAAACTTTTGAGCGGTGAGGCCCACAACATAATAGGATTTATAATGTTCAGTGACGTGACATCACTGCCAGATTCACGCGTTGGTTGGCGCTGAGCCAGAGACGGACGAGCGTAGCGCTGTCATATATCACAACTATGCAGTGTTTTCAACCTCATAAATTATGTTTATTTTAGGTATCAGACATTTAAATACACATAAGTACTAGTAAAACAATACATTTGGAGTTTGTAAAATACACACAGATGTGGAAGCAGCAATAACAATCTATTAAAATTTGCCAACGTGTGTTATTCATATCAGACAAACATAGTGGAAGTAACTATAAAGCTTACTCTATTCTTCTCACAGTTCACCCGGCCACTTTCTTACATGTATTTCGCGAGAAACTGATGACTGACAGGACTCTGAACTGCGGCGCAAAGAAACATGGTGGCGCCCATCTCACGTTATAGATCAAGATCAAATTTATAAAGGTTTTAAACGACCAAACACACTCACTACCACATTTTTGAGAATCGGAATATCAGATAGTTGATGACATGGTAAGCAAGTTTGTGAATATTTTGAATAAAAAAGGAAATAAAAGCAATACATCTGTCATGCATTATTGTGCAGTTTGTCACGTGACAAATATGACGCGTTGCCATGGAAACGTTAAGGTGGAACGTTCTAAAATAAAAACTCACTCTGAGGAGTCAGTTAGAATATTTTAAATTTAAGCGTGAAAGTCAATATATGAATAAATTATGCTGGCTTATCTTTTTTATATCCGGTTACCTGTGCAGTTGTATATGGAGTGTTTTAGGGAGCGCTGAATTTAAAAATATGATGGTATAAAGTTAAGCCCCCTTAACAATTTCACATGCCCCCTCAGTAATTTCATCCTGCAGCCGGGCCTGCTCTCTGAGAAGTTTCATATTCACTAATAACAGAAGTGCACTATAAAGTGGGACCAGGGAACTTCTGCACATAGAAATCTGAGATAAATAGGAAGATTAACACAATTATGTTAGTTTGAACCCCAACAAGCTTTGGTAATATGACCCAATGTGATACCGATTTATGTTCTTGGGATATTCCTCAGGGAATCAGGGACCGCATCAACAAGGTTACAGCAACTAAACACACCAATGATTTGATGCATGGTCTGTACACACTGCATTCATGGCAGCTCACAGTGTGACTGGGCTTGGGTCATCAAGCGAGGAGGAGACACGACCATCACTCCCTCCTGAAGATGTTCAAAAGATTGGAAGTATTTCTTCTTCAATGGCAGTCAGTAATGTGCCGTCCGTAAAGAGTGACACACGCCTGCCGCACTGTGTAGTGTTGTATCATTTCATAACATTAGAAAACATTGAGTGACCCAATCAGACTTCAGAAAGTGTAAAAGTAACCAGGTATTTTGCACAGCAGGAGCGGGTGTGTGTTGCCCTTACTGTCACTCTTTCACTCTCAATAGTGTGTCATTGTGTGTGTAATATCTGTGTGTGTCTCTATATGTGCCTGTGTGTGTGTCTGTGTATCTGTCTGTTCTCCTTTTCTATTCTTTTCTCTCTTTAGGTGAAGTTAAATCTGTCTTCCTATAGTTTAAATTCAGGAGATTCAAATCATGTTCTGCACAAACTGAAGTTCAGTGGATACAACAACTCTGCTTTCATTCGGTACATGTACGAGCAGTCTTTGTGTTTTCTGTTTATGAAATGTTAAATTACCAGGACGGATGTTCTATGTAATATTTGTAAATGAGGTGAATATGAAATAAAGTCTGAATTGATTGTTACTCTTTGTAAGTCTGTTTATTTGATTGTAATGTGTTTTGTCAGTATTGTGTTTTTGATAATTAGATGATAATGAATGGTTTAAACTGATTCACACTTTTCATTTCAGTGAAATAAATGTCAGAATGTGCTTCAAGTTTATTAATTTTGCACAAGACAATATTAATAACTAAACAAGTGCAAAACATGAAAATCTAATATATTGTAGAGTATTTGGGTGAATCATTGACTAATATATAATAAAATCCCAAGAGCCTTCAAAGGCCTAGAACTTGCTTCCAAACCATTGTCCTCCCCCAGGATTTAAACAGACAAGACACACACACACACACGAGCCCTTCCCTCCCCCAACACACGAGAGAGGCTCCTGTTACACAGAATTCCACAGGAAGTGGATCCTAAGGAGAAAAGAAACTTCTCTTTGTTTAAAAACATTTAAACCAATATATTCAATGTGTCTATGTGTGTTTGTTTGTCATTGTTACATTGGAATAACTGTGATTTCTATCATTAGGCATTTTACATATAACTGTCTATTTCCAGAAGCGTTATACATCGTTCTTGGTCTCGTTTTAATTCTCAGGGTCCAGCTGAATTAACCAGATACAAGAAATTACAGTAAAATGTATGATTCTATGTGCACCAGCTTTTTGGGACAGTAAGAACCAAAACTTACTGTCAGAGCCTGCCGTTCTTAGATAACAGCGTTTACGACCTCCCAGAGGAATGTCATCGAGGGTGGGGGTCTCCCTCCCTCTCTCTCTCTCTCTGAGTCCTAAAGAAGGAGAAATGAATTCTACATTAATGTATATATATTCTATTTCCCCTTTAGAATTGTACAAACAATGTATCTAATCTCATCTTACGATTTGTCTGTTAGGGGTTTGATCTATGTGTTGGGAAACTAATGGTATAAGGTTTTAAACTTTGCAAACTATGTTTAACCAAATCCATTTGTGGCAAGTTTGGTCTCGATAGACTCCAATCTTCGTTCCCCATTTGTTAATGGACATTACATTTTGCTAAACTTGGTGACACACTAGTATCATAAGAATTGTGAAGATTCTTCCCTTAAACACCCAATGAAATTAGGGATTCAAATGCCTGGTTAGAACACAAAGGGTCATAAAATCTCCCTCCAAAGAGAAAGCTCCTGATTGGACCCTCTTCCAAAAGAAGGCGGAAACGTCAGGTCTTCAAAAGGACTGAACACCAGTTTAAACCCTCTCTTCCGTCCATGTCCGCGTGTCATGATGTAGCGTCTCGCCTCCTGGCGAGCCCTTCGCCTTTCTTTTATGTGTTTCTAGTTTAGTTTGTGTTTTCAAGTCTAGATAAGCCTCGTGTTTAATGCCGATCGACGAGTGAAAAGAACATCGCGTGACATCTCTTCAGCAAATCCAACTACAAGGGACATTTAAACAGACGCGCGCTCTATTTCTGAAGCAGAAACACGCGCACGTGACTCGTCGGGCTGGGAGACACACACACGCTCGTCACCAGCCATGCATAGATGTAACTCCTCGTGATTTTCCCTTAGGGATCCTTGTTTCTTTTCTTTGTAAGTCAAAGTTTGTTTTCCGTAATCGACACACGAAGTGAAACGAACTTAGCCGAACTATGTTCGTTGGTAATGTTACAGCAAAGACGTTAACCTCTGTTCAACACACGCGCCCCGCAACGCCACGTGACGCTCACATACACAAAGGACTCTGCTCACTCTCGCGGCCAGACCCGGCCGTTTCAGGAATGCAGCGCTACAGAGAGGCCATTACAGTTGTGCAAGTATAGCTCTTTATAAGGCTTCTGAGAAGCATTAAGATGATGTTCCGTGTTGTTTCAGAAGGCGAATGTCTGGGAAATCGTACCAATGCTACAAAATTCTCTCTCTCCCCCTCCCTCTCTATTCTCTCTCTCACACCCTCACTCACCCTCACACGTGTGTCCATTGTCCAAACTACGCATTTCTCGTTCATTGATGTCTTATTGTGTTTTTTGTTTTGGCCACACGTTGGCCACAATTATTCATACCCTTTTATTAAATACCTTTTTGCAATCTCCTTTTGCCAAGATAACAGCTCTGAGTTTTCTCCTATAATGCCTGATGAGTTTGGAGAACAACTGACAAGAGATCAGAGACCATTCCTCCATACAGAATCTCTCCAGATATTTCAGATTCCCAGATCCATATTGGTGCTTCTTCTCTTCAGTTCAGCCCAGTCATTTTCTATATGGTTCAGGTCAGGGAACTGGGACGGTCATGGCAGAAGCTTCATTTTGTGCTCCCTAACACATTTTTGTGTTGATTTTGATGTTTGTTTTGGATCGTTGTCCTGATGGAAGATCCAACCATGGCCCATTATAAGATTTCTAGCAGAAGGCGTCAGCTTTTGATTTTTTATCTGTTGATATTTGATAGAATCCACAATGCCATGTATCTGAATAAGAAGTCAAGGACCTCCAGCAGAAAAATATGCCCACAACATTAAAGATCCAATGGTATATTAAATTGTACACATGGGATACTTTTTATCATTGTGTGCACCAAACCCATCTAGTGTGTTTGCTGCCAAAAAGCTCTTTTTTTTAGTTTCATCTGACTACAGAACCCCATGCCGTTTGAAGATCCAGTCGTGTCTGACACCTGAATATGCTGGAGTTTGTATTTGGATGAGCGAGGAGCATTTTTCTTAAAACCCTCCCAAACAACATGTGGTGATGTAGGGGTTGTTTGATTTTTTTAATAGGCTTTCTGACCCCAAAACTCAACTAATCTCTGCAATTCTCCATCTGTGATCCTTGAAGAGTCTTTGGCCACTCAAACTTTCCTCCTCACCGTCCATTAAGAAAATATAGACACACGTCCTCTTCCTGGCAGATTCGTAACATCTTTAGATGATTGGAACTTCTTAATTATTGCACTGATGGTGGAAATGGGGATTTTTAATTCTTTAGATATTTTCTTACATCCACTTTCTATTTTATGATGCTTAACAATCTTTTGCTGCACATCAGAACCATGTTCTGTGGTTTTATTCATTGTGATGGATGATTAAGGGAATTTGGCCTTTGTGCTTCCTCATATTTAAACTCCTGTGAAACAAGAAGTCATAGCTGGACAATTTCATGTTCCTAGTCACCCTGGTGTGCTAAAAAAGGTAAATATTAATGGGAATATACTTCATAGATAAAATATTCATAAAAAATTCTAGGGGTATGAATAATTATGGCCAACATGTTTTGGAGAAAAATATTTTTTATAATGTGATTTTCCCCCCATTTTCAATTCTTTTACTTCAATGAAAGGTTAGATTTTTGCCAATTTTTTTAATGAAAGATCAAAAGGATAAACGATGGAGATTTATTTTTTACAGCCATTTTTGATCATAATTACCAGGGGTACCATTAATTCTGAGCACCACTGTATATATATATATATATATATATCATGTAACAGTAGTAAATATATAAGTAGACATGCCTTTATTAAATATCATTATATTCATTTTGATTGATTCATTCTCTTTGCTCAATTTCAAGTCCCTTAAGTGCCAGATCTAAACTTATGCTACAAGCTTTACAAATTAATTATTTAAATAATTAATATTTTAAAGAGTATTCGTTATAGGGCAGGAAGCCCAATTCTTTTGGCCAGAGCTAAATTAATTTTGCCTGTTTGTAAAACGTGATCTATGAGAATTAACCATAACCATTTGGTTGGTTGTCGAGATTCACACGTATGCATGCAGGTAAAATGACAGATTCTCCCTTAGAGGGAGATTAAATTTAATGTAAGACTGATCTAATCCAAACATGTATGAATAATTATTAATTACCAATTATTAATTAATTTATGCAAATTCCCCACGGATTAGATCCGCCCATAGTCTTTACAATATTGATGCGTGTTTATATATACATACATTATTCACATTGTAAAAAAAAAAGTTCATTATTAAAAATACACACTGTGGCAGCAGTGACTTTCGGAAGCTATTGCGAACCTGCAAACACCGCACCTGATAATTATTCACGTACACATATTCGCACACACACAAATGAATTCAGAGAATCGAAACACAAGCGCAAAGGTCGTAAGCATGCCGGGAAGGAGACACAACCTCCGCTGACTCAGCAATGAACGGGACAGTTTCAGTTCTCGTTTCTTGGAAAACAGTTCTGTTCAGTTCCTCTGGAAAAAACCTACAGATGATTCATACGTGTCTTTGTGATGTATAAATATGACTGTAATGTGGATTTAGAGTTGTTGCTTTTTTGATTTGTGATCGAATGCATCCTGAGAGATCTATCCTTTGAGAGTTCAGTTTATTAACTGATTCATTTTGTAACTTTTATTTGCTCTGCTGTATTCTTCAACTTGGATGATTTGAATTGATACATATATATACTGCTTGAACTGCAAATAAGGTAAAATAACCTGTCTGTACCCTGCCCTGAGGACTGCCCTCGGTGTCAGGACATACTGAAGTATTATAACTTGTAACCTTTTTTGATATTTTGCTACCAATCATTTTTATTGTGTAACCAGTAACTTTGATCTTTTGTTCAAATAAATTTTCATTTCTTACTTACAAGCATTGATTTATTATTACTTCAGTTAATAAAGACAGTTCTATAAGCAATATAAAAGAGCATTCTAAGTTTACATCGTCTCACTAAAAGGACAAAACATAAGGACCTACCTAAGATTCTGCTGGAGAGGTAAGCATGAATTCTTTAAGGGGTTAATGATGATTATTGTATGTACACCACTAGATTTGCTGGTATAAACTAAACAAGCTAGTGTAGGATTTCTGTAATCCAAAAAATCTGACCTGACAGTACCAATCTCCTAATTATAACATTAGGTAGATAATCAGGAACGTGGGTGTAATACCAGAACTCACCACATGGGGGCTCGTCCGGGATTAGCGATTATTATTAATTTAATAAGTTCGGATCCTAGGGAACAATAATCATCAAAACTGGAAAACTGCCATTAAAATCCGCCTGCCCAGACAGTCTCAAGGTGCAAAGGGGAAGTCACTAGGGGTAGTGATCTTCATTGAAACCGGACCATATACCTGTTATGGGGACGCCCGTTTCAGATATATGGTTTAAGCACAGTGGGGGTATCAGTCTAGAGGAATAGCGCTACAGGACCAAACGAGTACCTGAATAGATCCTCATACCCAAATAGCTGATTACCCGAAATACCTCCTGAAGAAGGATATTTCATATGTAAAACGGAACAGACAGTCATGCAAAAAATAACAGAGGTTATATTGCTCCCACAAGATCAGTTAACTAAGCGACTACAAGAAGCAGGGCAAACAGGGAATGAAGAACTGTTAGCTAATGATAGTACATTGTATACTTCTAACGTTGAGGGTTTAGCCAACCTCGTAAAAATCGTGGGTAAACAAAGTCAAAGTGATAAAGTTACTGTAGAAATTGGGGAAGAGGATACAACTGTGCCTCTAGTCTCAGGTAAACAGATACGAGTAACTAGAAACGGCGTTCAGGACGAGAGAGCCCTGATCAAGGCCGAATCACCGTCCCTGTCAATGCATACCGACATAGAGGGGGCGGAGCGAGGTGATTATGACAGTATTGGTAAAGAATAAAAATTCAACCGACCGAGTGGGGAACGAGACCTAAACATAGCGACTTCCTGACCCAATTCTACCCTTTAACCGGGGAACTATGGGAAAATAAAAACTCGGCGTTTAAACCAGTCAAAACCTCCACAGAAAGAAAAGATAAAAAGGACAGGGTTCCTGTGAGGGAGACGGGGGGCAGCTCATATGAAGATTATTCAGAAGATGAGGAGATACCGCGTCGAAATAGAGTTGATTACAAAAGATCTAAAAATCGATCTCACGAGAGGCGAAGCAGCTCTCACCAGAGAGATCATGACCAACTGGGAGGCAGAGTATTTCTGACCTGCCCTAGTCTGGAGCTCGCTCCATCAGAAGAGTATCTGTCAGCGCTTAAAATAACAGACAAAAAATTAATTAAGTTAGCCTGCGGGCCCACAGCTGACGAGATACTCGATATGCCGCAAACTAGTTTTAAGGCAAAAATAGACATGCTAGCAGAACAATTAGATTGCATGCAAAAATCACTTTGTCATCTAATATTAGATGAAGATCGAAAGGAAGAAAAGGAACCAACCATAAATGATGTTTGGAAGCTCAGAGAGTCGGTTTATCAAAAAACGACAACTAAAAAAGTTAAAGCTCCGAGAAAACAGCAAAACTCTAATGAAAAAATTAAGTTAGAAAAAATAGCTGTTAGAGAGACCTTAAAAGATGAGGGTTTTAGAGAACAATATGAGTGCAGAGTAAAAGAGGAAGTGCATTTTTCAGATGGTGAGCCGAGCTCTGGCTACTCTGACTCAGATTCAGACGCAGGAAGCCAAAAGGGAACTCCGCTCCCTCCTGTAGCAATGCAAGTAGATTTATCTCTTGTGGCATGGCATGCTAGGCAGGAAAGGGAGAAAAAAGATTCTGTGACAGAGGGAAGAGGGGAGACCGTTGAACATAGGCGAGGGCCTCCAAGGCGTGCTAAAGGTGATAGCGCCACCGCAATCCAACTGTTACAAAACATGAGATTCCCAGGAGCAAAAAATAACGTAATGACCCGAGCAAAAATGGTCGCGGACCTAGGAAAAACTTTACGAGCGTCGACTAGCCTCATTGAACAAATGATTAAATATCACACAGGATTAGAGCTAGAATTGGACATCGTAATGGATCATCATTCACACGTGATAGGGATAGATGAGGATGCTGAATTTAAAAAAGAAATAGACCTAGTGAGGTCGATAGGGTTGTGGCCCTATCTGTCTAGAAAAGCTAAATTAGGCTGGACGGAGAGTCAGATGTTAGCAAAACTCAAAAAACTGGCAAAAGAATTACCAGGTTGTAAAGAGATAGCAACCTGGGGATCTGAAACTGATTGGTCCGAGCTTTCTAAATTTGCAGCACGATATGACAGAGAAAGCAATACCAGAGGTAGACCAAAAGAAAATTCAGTTCAAAACAAATACAGGCCAACGGAAGGTGATCGAGACAGACAAAGGGCTAACTTTAAAAAATCAAATAGGCCAAATGGGTCATTTGACAAAAATAAAATAAGGACAGGTCGTAACGATCCAAATAAAATAGAGAACGAAAAATCTAAATGGCCGAGTAAAACTGCGTCTAAACAAAAACCTATAAAAAAGGATAAATACATTGAGCCTGAAATTTGGGCAAAGATGTCAGACGAACAGAAAAAGAGCCTGCTAGCCAAACGAAATAAAAAAGCAGAAGCGAAACCAAAGAGTGCTCCGTCTGTTAGAAGCAACAAAGCCAGCAGAGAGGAGAAGAAATAGGGAAGTGTAACCCCAGGAAAAGCGACAATTTCATCTGATTTAGTTGAGGAGGATGAAACTCAAGATTTATATATTAATTACAAGGGAATAAATTTTTTGCTGGATACAGGATCCGAAATAACTAGCCTAACTAAATTACCAGACAGTGCTATAAAACTGGAAGGTCAATATCGGGTCTATGGTTTCAGTAAAGAAATGAACCCAGTTAAAAGAGATCGATATTATTGGGAAGGATTAAACTGCATCGTGGATAGCTCAAATTTAATGTGTTTGAAAGATGCTACCTTAATTAGAGAAAGGATAGAGAAAAACTCCGAACCTAAAATTAGATGGATGAAAAGTGTCGACCTGGAGGCTCAGCTGAATAGAGTAGTAACAGAAAGCTTATTACCAAAAAAGGAATTGAGAGCATTACTGGCTAAATATAAAAATAGCTTTGCAAAAAGCAAAAACGACTGTGGTAAAGTGTCAGCAAAATATGAACATACCATCGTAGGAGGCATTCCGCCTCCACAGAGACAATATCCTCTGAATAAAGCAGCATACACAGAAATTAAAGAAACGATTAATGAATTGCTGCGCAAAGGAATAATACGCGAGGGAGTTAATTGTCCTACTAATTCTCCAATACAGGCAGTTCCTAAACCGGACGGTTCGTTTCGTCTTGTAAATAATTTTAAATCTCTGAATCGTTTGTCAGTTCCAGACACGAGATATTTAATTAATGCCAGGGATGCCACTAATGGCTTGAATGAGGGTGAAATACTCTCCAAAATAGATTTGGCTAATGGCTTTTGGTCAATACCTCTAGCCAAAGAGAGCCGCGCAAGGACAGCTTTCACTTTTGAAGGAAAACAGTATGTATATAACAGGCTTCCCCAAGGATATAAAAACAGCCCAAACGTATTTCAGTCGACAATTTTGGAAATATTAGAAGGATTACCGATTACAGTCTATATTGATGATGTGTTAATAGCCACGAAAACCGTGGGAGAACACATGGAAGTTTTATCAGAGACTATGAAGAGACTGGCGGATGCTGGTTTTCTTTTGAACGCGAAGAAACTCGAATTAGGTAAAGAAAGGGTTGATTTTTTAGGATTTGAAATCTCTGGAAATGATAGAGGCATTGCTAAATCAACACAGGATAAATTGATCGAATTAAAAAAGAAAAAGATTACTAATCTAAAGGAGCTACAAAGCCTTATGGGTAGACTAAATTTTGTGAGAGATCTAATACCGGGCTACAGTTCTAAAGCTAAAGTGCTGTACAAAGCCACTGCCGGTGATGATTTCAAGTGGACAGATAATTTAGAAAAAGTGAAAAATGACATTATTGATATGGCCTTGTGTTCAGGACGCATTAGCCGACGGAATCCTGAAAAGGACCTAATAGTCAAAGTTGATAATACACCAGAGGAAATGGAAGTTATTTTATGTAACGAGGGAAGCTCCAAATCCCCAGTGATGTTTATTTCTCATGAGAAACCAGCTAACCACAAAAAACATGACAACATGTCTCCTGTTGATATATTAGCAACAATTGCCAAAAATTTACTTGTGATCAAGTCCTTAGCGGCAGAGAGACAAATCATTGTAGTTGCAAGCGGTGAGGGAATAGATTTATTAGCAAGAGAAGCTAAAAATTTGATTAACGAAAATAAGCGTGTCCACATGTTTACTTGGTCCAAATGGACAAAGTTAGTGTGTGATAACCAGATAGAATTTCTTAACCTAAAGACACCGAAGAAAGATAAGAAAACAGTGATTAACCAAGCACAAATGTGTTATTTTACGGACGGAAGTTCGGATAAAGGACAGATTTGGTGGGGGTTTTTAATTAAGCTGAAAGGAAAAATTATCTACAAGGAAAAGGGGAAGCTGGGAAATGAGAACAGTGCACAAGATGCAGAAGTGACAGCCGTTGAGAAGGCGATAGCACACATGACAAAAGAAGGGCATAAAAATTGTGTTCTAGTGACCGACAGTGAATATGTTTATTTAGGGCTCACTAGTAATTTAGAAACGTGGAAACATAACAATTTCTTCAACGCTAAGGGCAGACCATTAGCCCAGGCAGATTTATGGAAAAGCATAAGTGAGAATTATCAAAAAGCTAAACCAAAAGTGTTGCATCAAACCAGTCATACGGTTCAGACGACTCCCGCAGCTATAGGGAATAAAGAAATTGATCAGTATGTCCGGATACGTGCCATTACTAAATCGAGTGAAGGGAACTTACTGCAGGAACTGCATGATAAGCTTAATCACCCGACGACAAAATATATGGTGACTTACTGCAAACAGATGGGTTTGATAATACAGAATCTAAAAACAAGCTATCATAAAATTAAACTAAACTGCCCAGATTGTAGAAAAGTAATGAACAGTGTCCATCATGATTTTGGTAAGATCAAAACTGAAAGAGAACACGAGGAAGTATCCATAGACTTCGCAGGCCCTCTTCGGCCTCAAACAAAGAAAAAAAATGTTTATTTCTTAGTGATAGTAGACAATTGTTCTAACTTCATTCAGATCTATCCGTGTAAACAAGCAACATGCGCGGTCATAATTGACAGCCTAAAAGAGTGGATAAAATATAGAGGTAAGCCAGAAAGAATTCGTGGGGATAACGCTCATAATTTAACTGGTAATGAAGTAGAAGCATTTTGTTTAGCAAATGATATAATTCTGGTCAAAGCAGTTAAATACCAACCAGCGAGCAATGGCTGTGCGGAAAATGGGGTGAAAGTTGCGAAACAATGGTTTATAAAAAATCAAAGCTTAGGTGACTGGGATTGCTTGATTGAAATGTGTACAAATTATCTAAATTACAGGGTCAACAAACCTAGCCCGAATAAAGAACCATATGAAACAAGCAAAAATCCGTTCAAGGTAGGCCAGACAGTTTATATCTTATTACCACATAAGGATAAGAGATTTAAAGCAAAAACAGGTAGCAGTGATAAAATCGTAGAATTGACTTCTAATACCACTGTTAGGTTAGAAGCAAACGGAATCTGGTCGATTAGAAATCTTGTGGGAGGCAAAGATTAATATTTTACTATGCACGGGTCCAGAACCAACAAAGTCTCCTTTAAACAGGAATTTAACTGCCCAGCGGAAGGCATAGTGGCGGTTTTCAAAGACTTTGGGGACTCATTCTTAGTCAAAATATGGCATAAAGACTGTATAACAGGAACTCCATCTGTTAGGTGTCAGCCAACAGATTGCGTTTTTTGTGGGGCCCAGGGAGTGGCCAGTTTGCTATGGCAGGGGCCCAGGGAAATCCGTGAAAGTCAAGCCCGTTTGAGGGCACAATTGACATTATTACCTAAATGGTATTGCGCTGATGGGTCCATTGGGGCCTGCGCGATAGGAGACGTTAGTGTCTGTGGTCAGTGCCGGAGGCAGAAACAGATGTGGACAATAGTACAATATGAACTCATTACGGGCAATTGTGCTTGTCGAAACTGTGTAGATTGCGCATTACATTATAGTCTCAGGGGGCGGGAGTGTAAATGTACGTTCCAGGACCCTTGTGAATTGACGAAATGTATTAAATGCAAAATTTTACTAGGAAAACGCTGGATGAAAGTGACCAGTATGAAAAGTGTGTGGCAGACACGAAAAAGCGAAACCAGCTTAGGCTGCTTAGCAGACGACAGGGTTATGACAGAATGGGAAGTGAATCCTCTAGCTCTTGTCAAAGACAGCGAGAAAACATTTCTGTGGAATAGGCTGCTGAATTTGGGTAACTCAATACCTTTAGATTCAGACCCTTTAATTAAAGGAGTTATTGATGAAACCCTGTCAAGGGATACTAACCTAGACCTATGGAAAGAGGTCATAAGGGACAAGTGTTATGAGGGAGACATGACAGTTTACTGTAAAAGCCATGGAACATATAAGGAAGTGAATGTAAATAGCATGATTATTGATATGATAAAAAACATGTCTTTTCAGGAAGAATTTCCAATTTATATGCCCGGGCAATATAGTCACTATGTACGGGAAACTAGCCTGACTGTGAGAGCAAGGTCAATGAATATCTATACAGGGACAGACAGGGTGAAAGTAAAACTAAGTCCTGAAAGGAACAGTGAAGTATGGGAATTCACTGTAAGCTTGACGACAACCTCAGACTTTATGGGGGTCGGGAAGTCGATCGAGGGGATCAAAATCACCCGTGCTGTTGTTACATTGCCTAATGCACTGAGCAGAATGTCCAGCTGGCTCAGATTGAAGTTAGGGAGAGCTTAGGTTGTCATTTGTTCTGCGTCTCTCTTGTGTATTACAGAAGCAGGATGGCGAAACACAGAGACCAGCGTGGGAGAAAGTATCTGGAGCTGCGGAGGGACCGGAGCCAGATAGGGCTTTTTCTGCTGGCTTTGCTGACGGTACTCATGATAACAATCGTAGTTATCGGGCTTGGAGTTACGGTAGTCGGTGAAACAAAAATGTCTGAAGTAGCCTCCTGTTCTGTAATTGAGAAAGTCGTACCAAAAATCTACTATAAACAAACCATTAAGTTAGGTGGCGAAATTTATGGAGCCAAAATGATAAGAAATATGTTCAAAGGATTTATAGCAAATATAGATAAATCATTTTGGGACTGCAGAGGCTCTAGCAATATTAGTGCAGCTAAAGGACCTGGCCTTTATGGCCAAGAAACGACCAGAAATAAAACCAGAGTGAGATGGGATAGGCTTACTGCCTTTAACAAGACTCATGTGAAATTGAAGGGCTTAGTCTATAATATTTCTGATGTCACTAACTTAACGGATAGTGTGCATGTCTATCGGGTGTGGAATAGCCAATTATTAAAGATTTCAAAGACATATGACTGGGATTGTCTGACCAAGCTGGTCACCCCTATAATAAAAACCAGTTGGTTAGGACATGATGACAGTGATAAGGCCAGAGCTATGAATATAGGTGGCAGGTCAGGGCGTAGTGGTCGGTCAGCCGACGACTCACTTAAAACAGAACAAAGGGAGATCAATGAGGATAACCCTGATCCTGTACAGAAAAGTTATTGGCCACAAGGAATATTTAAGAATAAGCCGAAACCAGCATATGTTGAGCTGGAGTGGGTATCATGTGATCAAAGGGTCCTGCCCATTTCATTATGTGAAAGTATTTCTAACTGCCCATATTTAAGAAGAGATAAATCCTTAAGCACAGATCCTGAGAATCAGTTTTGGTATGATATAGACAAACATTGCAGGGCTGACTATGGACAGACAACTGCATGGATTTGTTATATATTATTTAATGTGACGAATCAGCAATATAGGTCTGCTTTAGTCTTATACTCAATGGGTTGGGATAGACCTGTAAGAGTGACACACACAAACTCCGTTATTTGGAAAAATCATAGCGATGCGCATAATATTAAGAGTTTGCGATGGGTTGGTTTGTCCAACTTAAACTGGCGTGTGTGGGATGTTTTTCCTGTAGTTATGGGCCTAGATAGAATCTATAATAATACAGTTGCTTGGCGTACATTTCCTAAACATATAAACGGAACAAGTGTATTTTCAATTAGGATTTATTATAAGAATGGTAAGCCTGTAGGACAACATAGACAACTTATCGCGCATGGTTATTGGAGCACCAAATATTACCTGCCTATGATGAAATTTCCAGGTTTTAAAGTCCTTATGGCCTCTGATAAATTTGACATCAGAACGGCTAAACCCTTTTCGAGACACAGCTTGAGTCCGGACTCACACGCTCATGACGAGGTAAAATTAAAATCTAATGTATGGAATATGGGTTTCGGTAAATTTGCTTTTAGAAGAGAAGAGGACGTGAAATATTTATGGATACCGGGCACGAAACATTACTGTACATCAGCAATGTTCAACTCATGGACAGTTAAAACACCAGGTACGCGGTTCAGTCCTAATGTCACTTGGATGTATGATGAGGAACACATGTTCTGTGGGTTTAAAAATCTGATGAGTATTGGTGCTACGAGGGTAGGCCATAAAAAATATCACGATGATATCATTTTTATTACTGTAGCCGGTCCTTTAATGTTAATTGCGCGAAATCAAATAATGAAAAAATGTGCCTTTGCAAAACTCGTAAACCACGAATCTGAATTGGGTGGATTCTTCTCACCGGTTGACGATTTTCTTGAAGGTATGTCTATGGGACCAAGTTGGATATATCACTTAGATTTTGAGTCTCAATTGCATAAACCAGGCAATCTTCTGACAGTCTATTGGACCCTACAAAAGCGGGCTATCTTGTGGGTGGTCAGCAGCGTGGGTGATTTGGCTGTTTCGGTTTGGGATCTAATTGTTCAATCGTGGTACTACTTAAAAATAATTATAATATGCCTTTCGGTGATTGCAGCACTTGCTGTGACCTTTGCTCTGCTTTTTAAACTGACGAAATTTGGATTGGTGTGCGGGAAACTAGCTGCAGCAAGGGGCCGAAAGGATGACAAGACAGTTTTAGTTCCTCAAAAAATAGCTCGGATAAAGCTGACTCGACAAGGGCACTAAGCAGTCAGCTACATGATAAAAAGAGTGCGGACAAGGAATAGGATCAACTGCAATCTTGGCTCGGTACCGGATCTTTTCAAAAACGTAATATTATTCGCAACAGAAGTTGAGATGATGGCGGGCAATCACACCAATTCTAGCTGGCCGTGTAACGGGAACTTGAAAGATATCGTAAGTAATCCATTAATTAATTCAGGCTTATTGATGTATTGGGTTTCCGGAATTTTAACTAAACGGCGAGCTGAACAAATTATATTGATGTGCTTGAGCCTGAGCCTTTTTAACGTTATTAATGACTTTTCATTGGTCTTAATTTGGATTTCACAACTTCTGAGAAGTGCGAGATTTTTGAAGATATTTGGCAAAAAGGGGATTTGGGCAGTGATGTTATTTGCCACTGATAGGGGGTCTTTGTAAATGATCTATCTACAAGTTGTATGAGCTGAGAATTAAAACTGATTAAATAAGTTTTATACATTTTTAAATGAAATTGTATTTTCTTTTTCTGATTTGTCTACTATTATTGATAATTGTTTTATTTTCGTTTGGTCCTGCTTCCGATCCTATTGAACGAAATTATAAAATCTGTATTAGTAAAACTTTTGGCCGAGTTGCCTATGACTAGCCTTTAGTGAAACAGCAGTAGGGGCCCATCCCGCTGTGTCACTTCTGGTGGTGGAAAAATTTGTGGGTGACAATATAACTGTTGGTTGTATGTCACCTTGTAATCATAGATTTAATGTTGAATTTTTATTTTTCTCTCTATTTCCATAACATGGATCGAGGTGGGGGTGAACAAATAAATGAAAAGAACTTTGATTTTAGTCTTATATCACTATGATTATTCTTGATTCTAGTTTTAGTCTGACTGTGATTACATTTATTTCTGTTCAAGTGAGTTTTTAATCGAGTGATGGTTTTATCATTTCCTTTAGTAACTTTAATTTGTTTTGTTCAAATTTATTTCTAGCTTATTAGATATATGTCGAATTTTATAGTTACATGGATTTAGTTCTGACTCTTTAATTTTTTTTTTTAATGAACAAAATATGTGACTGATTTCTTGTTATTTTATTGCTTTTGCATTATTGTAATAGGATTCTGATGACTTCAAGAAGGGTGTTTTGGAGGAACTTCGCATGATGTGTGATGATTGTTTTCTGTTTGAATGCTATCCTGTTAAGCTTATGATATACAACAGAACAAGTCCTGATATTACGACCTTGTGTCCAACTTGCTTCATTAAGAACGGTTATACCATGTCTGATTTGAAAAATATTACTTTCTGTAAAGAGGGGGCGGATCGTACAGATCCAGACAGCACTCAGAACATTTTAACCTATGCTTCTATGCGTTTCATAATTGAAATGAGATGGCTCATTCTTGAGCTGCCAGAGAATTATGTGATTCCAATTGGGCAGGAAGACTGGGTGACTCAGAATTCATGCTGTGCTAACATTCGAACCTTCTTTTGGGATAATAGAGAAGTGTTGGGCTTTTGCTCCAAACAAGCTCGAATAAATGGGCGTAATGTCTGTATCCTTGTTACTGATCCAAATGCAGATTTGTCTGGTGCGGCACACCCAAGTCCAGTGGGAACCGACGGTGTTGACCACACGCTTAGCGAGCAGAGGCATCGAACTGGCGTTGTTTCCGGACGATCTGATGAGGTTTGATCAGGCCCCAAGGAAGTTGGACAAATCCTGGACACCAGTAGATGGTAAATGGCACAGAAGGTCGATAGAATGTCTGTTGGCACAGTATGGTAGGATGACGATCGGGTTCTTCCGTCAAGAAACTGAACTACGTTATAGGTTTTATGAGTGTTGTATGGATTTTGTTGTACCTACTGTGTATGTTTTCAATATGCCCCTTGATTCATTGGATGTGTTTTATCCTTGTAATGAACGCTATTGTGGACAACAGAGAAAGGTGTTTGCAACTTCGAGAGGGGGTGTGGCAGCAGTGACTTTCGGAAGCTATTGCGAACCTGCAAACACCGCACCTGATAATTATTCACGTACACAAATTCGCACACACACAAATGAATTCAGAGAATCGAAACACAAGCGCAAAGGTCGTAAGCATGCCGGGAAGGAGACACAACCTCCGCTGACTCAGCAATGAACGGGACAGTTTCAGTTCTCGTTTCTTGGAAAACAGTTCTGTTCAGTTCCTCTGGAAAAAACCTACAGATGATTCATACGTGTCTTTGTGATGTATAAATATGACTGTAATGTGGATTTAGAGTTGTTGCTTTTTTGATTTGTGATCGAATGCATCCTGAGAGATCTATCCTTTGAGAGTTCAGTTTATTAACTGATTCATTTTGTAACTTTTATTTGCTCTGCTGTATTCTTCAACTTGGATGATTTGAATTGATACATATATATACTGCTTGAACTGCAAATAAGGTAAAATAACCTGTCTGTACCCTGCCCTGAGGACTGCCCTCGGTGTCAGGACATACTGAAGTATTATAACTTGTAACCTTTTTTGATATTTTGCTACCAATCATTTTTATTGTGTAACCAGTAACTTTGATCTTTTGTTCAAATAAATTTTCATTTCTTACTTACAAGCATTGATTTATTATTACTTCAGTTAATAAAGACAGTTCTATAAGCAATATAAAAGAGCATTCTAAGTTTACATCGTCTCACTAAAAGGACAAAACATAAGGACCTACCTAAGATTCTGCTGGAGAGGTAAGCATGAATTCTTTAAGGGGTTAATGATGATTATTGTATGTACACCACTAGATTTGCTGGTATAAACTAAACAAGCTAGTGTAGGATTTCTGTAATCCAAAAAATCTGACCTGACAGTACCAATCTCCTAATTATAACATTAGGTAGATACAGTTTTTCTCGATTGCTAAGACACATTTCTTGAAAGCTGCTCTCCTTTTCTCTAAGCTGTGAACACAAAACCCAATTTTCAAGCTACATTCACAAAACCTCAGACTCTTCTTGCAAAACCAAACTTTCACCTCAAAACAGTTCAATCTGTGCTCAAAACTGAACTATGTTGTCAAATCGTGCCCCGAGTCAATCAAAATTAAACACACTACTGAACAGTCACTAAACACTACATAGAAAAATAGAAAACACAATGCTCAGGACATGAAGAAATGTTTATTGTTCACTGTAGGCTAAATGCATGTTGCAAAAAAAAAAAAAAAAAAAACCCTGTGCATTTACACATAGCACTTGTACAAACAAACAGAAATCTTATGCGTTTGCCCCTTGTGTACAGTAAGCCCATGTAAAAATAAAGTACAAAAATATACATGGAATACTAGGACTACAAACAGTTAGACCAACCCTACATTACAATACTACAGTACATTGGTACAGTAATGTACTGAAACATATATTTACTTACAGTATACTGTGGTACAGTATATAGTATGTCACAGTAATTGCTGTCAACATCTCTTCTCTAAATCTTCGGATTATGGTGGACACAGTGAATCTACTGATGTTTGGTTGTGCCCTTTGTTCAGCTCCCGCATGCTCAATGCTCATACTGTACCATGGAAAAGAACATGGTCAATCACAGTAGCTCTGATTTCATCAGATATTACTGTTCTTTGTCTTCGTTGACCACCTCAACCTCCTCTCACACAAACTCTTCCTCTCAGATTTCTATCCATTGTAGGGCCTCACAAACCAGTGCTCTCTGAACTGGCTTACTGTATATGTTCCCTCACATCATTAGACACAAGTGTGATCAATTTTGAGTTGTTGTGTTCAAGTGGTGACACATGTGCTTTAATTGTGTTTGACTTTTGTCACCAGTGCTCACCATTATGCAGCACGGGTGCATCACAATGAAAATGTGTTGGCAAGTTGTGTCTAAACCGGTGAAAAGTGCTTATGGTTTTGCCAAAAGTATGATTGATTTAATCAGAGGGTTCAGGCAACTGAGCATTTGGTTCAGACAATAGAGTTTAGTGTTTTAGCAATTGAGAAAAACTGTAATCAGGAACGTGGGTGTAATACCAGAACTCACCACAACACAGATCTTGTGATGGGGCATGTTGACACACTCATCTGAGGAAATGAGAAACTCTTTCCATTAAAAACAACAACAACAACCATTCATTTGATTCAACTTTGTACATGTGAAATAAGAATAATAATTGACATTTTGAATCGTAGTGATTGAACCAGTCAGTGTCTGTCAGTGTTACTCTGAAATCAGAGTCAAATTACTGGAAATAACTATAGATATCATTTATACTTGTATACTTTTACAATACATTTTGATTTAAAACGCTTTTATGGAAAAGACCACTTTAATGGTCATTTTAACACAATATATAAGAGAGAGAGAGAGAGAGAGAGAGAGAGAGAGAGAAGGAGAGGAGAGAGAGAGAGAGAGAGAGAGAGAGAAAAGAGAGAGAGAGAGAGAGAGAGAGAGAGAGAGAGAGAGAGAGCAAGAGAGAGAGAGAGAGAGAAAGAGAGAGAGAGAGAGAGAGAGAGAGAAGGAGAGAGAAGAGCAAGAGAAAAAGAGAGCGAGAGAGAGAAAGAGAGAGGAGAGCGAAGAGAAGAGAGCAAGAAGTGAGAGAGAGAAAGAGAGCGACAGAAAAAGAGAGAGCGAGAGAGAGAAAGAAAGAGAGAGAGAGAGAGCAGAGAGGAAGAGAGAAGAGAGCGAGAGAAAGAGAGAGCGAGCGAGAGAGAGAAAGAAAGAGAAAAGAAGGAGAGGAGAGAAAGAGAGAAGAGAAAGAGAAGCAGGGGAGAGAGAGACAGAGAGAGGAGAGAGATTTTGAAAAAAAGACTTTAATTACAATTTTTAAAATAAACTCTTACAACAAATATTAACAATAATCTCTTCCACAATATTAAAAACTTTAGAAAAAAAAAAAAAAATCAAACAAAGAAGACCAAATCACCTTCACAAACTGTACATAAAGCACCATGACTGCACCATATCAAATGAAAGGTTGAAAGATCACTCATAGTTTTATAAAACCGAAAGTCAATCAAAACTCTTGACTTGACCAAAGTTAAAAAACACACGTTTACATCATCACTACCCTCTTGTTCCACTCTGTTTTTCCTGCTAATATAAATAGCCATTTTTGCTTGCCCTAAGATGAAATTCAACAATTGACAGGTGAAACGATTTTTCGGAAAGTACTTAACACCCAAAATGAAGGTCTCAATACAAAAGGTTTCATCAAACCTACAAAACAATTCTCTTAATCTCACAAACAAAGGTTCTAATCTAAAACAATGCATAAAAGCATGAAAAACAGTCTCCTTTTGAGGACAGAAAGGGCAAGCAGGATTAACTTCAGGATTCAACTTCGAGATAAAAGAATTGACAGCAATGGCACCATGGAGAATTCTCCATTGTATATCACCAAACCTTTTAGACAATGGTGGCTTATATAAAGAACTCCATTCAGGTTTTACATCTTTTCTCAGTTTAAAAACAGAACACCATGGTGTATTAGTTCTCTTTTCTAACAGTTTCTTATTAAATACCAAAACACAGGCTCTATACAATTTTTTTCCTTCACTAGACAAGAAATCTAAAAACAAAGATTCACCTGATTTCAGCAAACAACCTGTACCCTCTTCAAGAATGGGACAGTGGTGGGAAGTGGAACCAATTTTACACTTTCCCTTCCATTTTGGAATGACACACCTTGTAAATCTTTTTTTAGTCTATGTAGGAGAGGTTCAATCATTAGGCTATACAGCTGCCAGACAGTGGACAGCCTTGTCTGATCCCTCTACCTAGAGGTACTGGAGCACTAAGGCCCCCACCAGCCTTTACCATGATAAACACATTGGAGTACAACAATTTTACATATGATTTTTACATATTTTACAAAACGTTTCACCAAAACCAAAGTGTTTTAAAACATTAAACAGATACCCATGATCCACCCTGTCAAAAGCCTTTTCTTGGTCCAATGACAAAATTCCAAGATCACTATTATTAAAGTGGCTAAAGTCAACTAAATCTCTCAACACAAAAATATTGTCTATAATTGACCTTTCTGGGACACAATACGTTTGATCTTTATCAATCAAAAACTCTAAACAATGCTTAATTCTATTAGCCAGACATTTTGACAGTATCTTATAATCCAGACATAGTAAGGACACTGGTCTCCAATTTTTCAATAAACATAAATCCCCTTTTTTTGGTAACAATGAGAGGACTGCACGACGACAACTTAACGGGAGGGACTTTTCTTTAAAACAATTAAAAAATACTTCATACAAATCCACTCCAATGACATTCCAAAATTGCTTATAAAATTCAACCGGCAGTCCGTCTATTCCTGGAGACCGACCTGAAGATAATTGCTGCATTGCCTCTGTGAGTTCCTTAAAAGTAATTTCATTGTCCAGCAATTTTTTATGTTCATCTGGTAACTTTGGTAAATCACGCAGTAATTCCTCAGTACTTTTAGAGTCACATGGTTCTTTACTATATAATGACTCATAAAAACTCACTGCCATTTTTCTGATTTCCACCGGATCAGAGGTTATAGTTCCATTTGCACAACGAAGATGGTACATCTGTTTCTGTTGAAACTTTTTCTTTTCCAGGTTAAAAAAATAAGAACTAGGAGCATCCATGTCTTTAATAGAGCAGAACCTCACTCTAATCAGCGCTCCCTTAGTCCGTTCCTGTAAAACAGATCCAAGTTCCATTCTCTTCTTTTCCAAAAAGTCTTTTTGCTGCACAGTTCCAGAATTATCGATAAGTTCTTTTTCTAACTGCAAAATGTCTCTTTCCAATCTTTGTATTGTTACTTTAATGTGAGATGAAGAATGCAAGGTATAATTCTGACAAAAGACTCTTATTTGGGCTTTTCCCACTTCCCACCACTGGCTAATATTCTCAAAACAACTCTTTTTCATTTTCCACTCATTCCAAAACATTGTAAATCTTTCACAAAACAAAACATCTTGTAACAGTTTAACATTGAAATGCCAATAATACGTACGTCTCGACAATTCTTTCATGTTAAGATCTAAACCAACCATATGATGATCTGAAAAGGCATTTGGTGAATGAAAAACATTCATTATTCTGTTGTTCCATATTTTTCCAAGATAAAACCGGTCCAATCTAGCCCCACAGACAATATTGTCAGTCACTCTAACCCATGTGTACTGTCTTTCCCTTCCATTCCTTACTCTCCATATATCTACCAAACCTCTTTTTTCCATTATTTTGGACAATACTAAACTAGATTGATTATGAGGTTCTTCACCATTTCTATCAACAGTGAAATCTGTTGTACAATTCCAGTCTCCCCCTACAATAATACACACACCATCATCAATTTTTTTAAGAGATTCATTCAATTTCATAAAAGACCTAACCCTTTCTGACCCATTGTTCGGGGCATATACATTAACAAAAGCAAACAAAAAACCTCCAAACTCTATTTTTGTTATTATAATCCTCCCCTTTTCAATTTCCTCAACATTTAAAATATTAACATTCATGCTCTTTGAAAATAAAATAGCAACTCCAGCACTATTATTTGACCCATGACTTAGAACGAGTTTTCCATCCCACCACATACCCCATTCTATTTCATTATTATCATCAGTATGCGTTTCCTGTAAAAAGGCAACATTAATCTGTTTCATTTTCAAAAATTCTGAAACCATTGCCAGTTTCTTCCTATCTCTACCCCCATTTATATTTAAGGAGCCAACCCTCAGACACTCCATAGAAAAATGAAAGGATAAAAAGGATAGAAAAAGAAACCATAGTAAGAGAGACACCCTGTGCAACTTAATCATTGTTTTAATAATTTGAAGCATGAGATTTACCCTGACGTAATTTCGTTAAGAGTTTCTTCAAACGAAATCTCTTCTTCTTACTTAGTTCATCATGGCTTACCGTTCTCTGTAGCATAATAACCGAAGCTATAAACTTATCCACATCCGGGAAAAAGTCTTTTACTTCAACTATTTTACCAAAAGTTACATCCAAGAAATCATTTATTTCCTGCAATGTATACAAATCTCCCATAACTTGGGAACCAAAATCAGAAAATTCCGAACAAGCATCATCATCCACCATCTCACTGTCATCGTTACTCAATTCAAAGCCCTGTGATGTTTCAGGTTGTGGCTCAATTTCACTTCCACCAACTTCACTAATCACCATTTCTACACCTACTCCACTTACTCCTGCTGTCACTGTAACTTCATCAGCCCGCATCATTCCCTCAGGATCCCTGCTTTGGTTCACAATAACAGTGGCCTCCTCACTAGGCCTCATATTATCACCCACAGCAACGCCACTATCATGTACTTCACTCACAACCTGAGGTTGTAT
This sequence comes from Chrosomus eos, assembly GCA_036326025.1. Classification (NCBI taxonomy): domain Eukaryota; kingdom Metazoa; phylum Chordata; class Actinopteri; order Cypriniformes; family Leuciscidae; genus Chrosomus; species Chrosomus eos. The sequence continues at coordinate 159,769 of JAZAVI010000169.1, read as the reverse complement.
TCCCTGATCGATTCCAGGATCTGCATCATCAACATTCTGCTGCATATTCTCAACATTCTGCTGCATATTCTCAACATTCTGCTGCATATTCTCAACATTCTGCTGCATATTCTCAACATTCTGCTGCATATTCTCAACATTCGGTTGCAAATTCTCGACATTCTGAGCCTTATGCGGACATGCAACCCTCTTATGTCCATGTCTCCGCATTCAAAGCATTTATTATTCCCGGTACTCGCGATACACCAAATACGATTTTCCTTCATGCCACAGTCTAAAAGAAACATTCAAATCTTGTTCAATCAGAAACATAAAAACTTGTCTTCTGAATGACAACACGTGCTTCAAGGCCTCATTTTGCATCCAAGAGAAATCATTTTAACTGGACTAGCAAACTTTCCGTAACTCGCAAGAGCTCGTTCAATTTCACTATTCTTTATGAATGGGGGCAAATTTGATATCGTCACTCTAGTAGTAGGCTAGGTGTAACCAGCGGTGAAACAGTAATATAAGTACCACTTACCACAACACCGTTGCTTATCAGACGATTAACCAAATGTTCTTCTTTCACGAAAATCACCACCGCCTTATTCATTCGAGAAGCCGAGCAAATATTGTCGTAACTAGTGATGGCAGTGTGACGCTGAAGCTTCGATACGTGCTTCGAAACCCTGAACTACAAACCTAGAGAACCACTGCTTCAAAGCTTGCTTTGGTGCGAAAAAAATCATGTGACATATGACTTCCGAAGCAGTAAGTGCTTCATTGCCTGAATGAATCATCTGACTGGTTTGCGGTCCAATCAGGTGATTCACTGGAACGGCGCGTCTCGATTCTGACAGGTGATAGGTTGAAACAGTTTTGAGTGCCTTTTAGTCTTTATAACCACTCTAAACAATGTACAATTTGTAGAGTTGTCGTAGTAGGTGTGTTATTGCTGTCGAGTTGTTAGTGTTGCGTTTGTATTGGATCATTATGGAACCAGCCAGGAAGAGAGGTCGTTCTGACATGTGGGAACAGTTCAAATTGATCGCTCCTGATAAGGTGGGTGTTCTGGCTGTTTTGTAAAGTAGGAAAAGTAAAGTTTATACAACAGTGACTGTCAGTACAGTAGCCTTCTATAGCTATGGTCTATATTAAGGTAGCATAACAGTAAAATGATGATTAGTGTAGCCAGTAGCTATCAATAGACTCAAATTGCATTTTTATTTACAAATTGCTTTCTTTACAGGTCCGGTGCTTGGTGTGTTCAACCGAGCTGAAGTATCACGGGAATACTTCCTCCATGATTAGGCACTTCACTGCCAAGCATGGAGCTGCTAAAAACCATGGGAACACAAATCAAGGTAGGCTATGTATTATATTATTATTACCTAGACACACTTACACAATCTGATATGACTGCCTTGACTCATAGGTCTTCATTTAAATGCAGTTTCACATAAATCCTTAATTTCTTTTATTAAAGTATTTTTAATTTCTTTATGTCTTTATTTATTTGTCTTAGTGGACTGGAAGCGAGAGCTAGATGAGGCTCTCGTGAATATGGTGGTGAAGGACTCGCAGCCCTTTTCCATCGTGGATGACTGTGGCTTCAAGGAGTTTGTGGCATTGCTTGATCCCACATACACTCTTCCATCCAGAAAGGCTCTTAAGAACATGGTGGTTCAGAAATATGAGGAGGAGAAAGCCAAGGCCAAGGCCATCATGCAGAGGGTGGAGGCTGTGAGCCTGACTGCTGATATGTGGACCTCCATTAATATGGATGCATATCTAGCAGTGACGTGCCATTATGTGGATGATTCTGTGAAGCTGGCCACAGTCCTTTTGGGAGTGCTGCCTTTCCCTGAACTTCATACAGCTGTTAACATCTCTGCTGCTATGAGGTCACTCATGGAGGAATGGGGTATTGAAGGCAAAGTGATCTCAATTGTGACAGATGCAGGAGCTAATATGGTTGCGTCTGTCAGAAGTTTAAATCTCAGACACGCACTTTGCTTTGCTCATTCCCTAAATTTAGTGGTGAACAAGAGTCTTGATGCAACTCATGGCCTAGAAAACCTACGCACAAGGGCACGAAAAGTAGTGACATTCTTTAAAACTAGCACAACGGCAAATGAAAAGCTCAAAGAAGTACAAGAGCAGATGAATCATCCAGTGAAGAAGCTTATTCAGGAGGTGGACACACGCTGGAACAGCACCTTCCTCATGCTACAACGCCTTTATGAAGAAAGACAGTCAGTGGGGGCAGCTCTTGCAACGCTGAAAACAGATGTAAGACCATTGTCTTCAGAGGACTATGAAACAGCTGCTGCATGCCTGCAATTGCTTGCCCCCTTTTACCAGGCAACAGTAGAACTGTCTGAGGAGAAGAGAGTGTCAGGGTCAAAGGTTATCCCAATGACAAAAATGTTAATGCAGTACCTGTATGAAACAATTGGAAAAACAAGCCACAACAGAGCTAAATTACTGGGACAGAACTTGGTGACAGCGATGCAAAACAAGTTTGAAACTACGGAGAACCAAACAGCACTGACCCTTTCGACACTGTTGGATCCTAGATTCAAAACCATAGGATTCTACAATCAAGTACAGGCACAGGCATCAGTAAGACGACTAACAGCACAATGCTCACAACTGATAAGATACACACCATCACATGATTCACCTACAGAAGAACAGCCCTCCACATCAGCTCAACCAGCACCTGCAAATGTTGAAAATCCATCATCCACAGGTAAAGTTATAAATAGTTAATTGATGAAATTAAAACCTTTCAGTACTGATAATTATCATCATATTTGTCTTTCAGGTGTTAACCTTTGGGAAACTCTGGACAGAGATGCTTCTGAAGCAAGGAGGGCAAGGAATGCCACAGCAGATGCTACAGTGGAGGTGCAGAGGTATATGACTGATCCACCAGTAGCAAGATCAGAAGACCCACTGGCGTACTGGCGAAACCATCAAAATGTGTACCCTCATCTGTTTAATCTTGCAAAAAATTTTTATGTTCGCCAGCATCATCTGTTCCTTGTGAGCGAGTGTTTTCCAAGTCTGGAGAGGTTGTGGGCAAAAAAAGAAACCAACTCAGTCCAAAAACTGTTGAAAAAATAATGTACCTCAATAAAAATCTTTGAGTGTTCCCCATCCCAAAAATCACCCCCTGCCATAGTTACACAAGCACACCCAACCTATGCCATATTTTCCCAGCACTCTCTCCTAAATAACACAAAACATACATTTATCAATTTTTATTTGTAAATAGAACATTATGCTCAGCATTAGCGTGTGCATCAAAGAGTTTTCAAAGGAAATATAGTTAAAAATCCAAGGGTGATCTTAGCAAAGATGCTTCAGAAATAAAGTAGTTTCTCCAATACTGCTCACTGATTAATTTGACTGCAGCCTTGCTTTTCGCCAGGAGAGGTCGCTGCAACTGAAGCTTCGAGTAATGAACCCATTTTCGAACCAATTGGCTCAAGTGGTTCTGTGCTTCACAAAAGCTTCATTTGGCCATCACTAGTCGTAACCGATCTGCTCCCCAGCCGCGATCAAAACATCCTCCACTTTAACGCCAGGTTCTGCCATGCACCTGACGCCATGACGGAGCGAGAGAGACGCTGCACTCCCCTCAGGAAGGGATGCCATCTCAGCTCCGTCACACTTTCCTAACAACTCGCGAAAACTTTCAGCTCAACTAAAACCCTTATTTATCCGTCATTACTTCCAAGTGAAAGAAATAATAATAAAAAGGAAAAAAGGAAAAACCACCCTCTCACCGAGTTCACCCTCACACACACCCAAACTGTCGTGTCTTTCCCTTTTTTATAAAGACAGAGGACACTAATGAAGAGTCAGAAACATAAATTCAGGAACGAAAGAACTTGCATCTTTTTAATGCTCACATTCACTTGTGTCTGCCGCATTCACTTCGTCATCATCACATGACTCCACCCATTACTTATGTCTTAAAGTAACAACGCTTTATACATAACACTCCTTCCCCCCAAAACAGAATGTCCTCTTTTTTTTTTTTAGGAACTAATGTCAACACAAGGACATCTTCAGTCAATTACTGAACTTAAATAAAGAACTTAAACTATGAGATTTCAAAGTTACTCATTTTTCTTTTTCTGTTTCACTATAAATCAAGTCTTTTAGGTGGGCGTCTTTCCCTAGTGGAATAACGGCGTTCTGCGTTTGACATGGGCTCTGAAACAGATATGTTGGATCCTGAGTCTAGTTGTTTTTCCAAGCTTTGCATCTGCGGAAAGTTTTCAGTCTCAGGTCCTTTTTCTGGTGTAAGTGGGGTGTCCACATTCACTTCTGGAACCATTGGATAGTCTGAACAAACAGTAGGTGTGACAACAACAGACTCCACCTCAGTAGAAGATCCCAGCAACAGCTGATCCAAGTGTCTTTTCCAGGTAAGCTTGTCAGATGTTAGTACAGTGTATGACACTGGGCCGGTTTGAGCTATCACTGTCGCTGGTACCCACTTTGGTCCTGAAGTATAGTTGCGTGCCAGAACATTTTGTCCAGGATGGAACAGTCTGCTTTTAGCCTTCATGTCTCTCCTGTGAACTTGCTTCTGTTGCTGATGAGTTACCACCTCTTTGACAGTAGAAGGTCTGAGTAAGTCAAAACCAGAGCGCAGTGGACGTTTCAACATCAGAGAAGCTGGAGAAACCTTTGTTGTCCCATGGCTGGTGTTTCGGTATGACAACAGGAAATCATTCAGGCGCTGCTGAAGGCTCCCTTGTCCTTGTGATGTCTTTAAGGCATGTTTGATGGTTTGAACCATTCTCTCTGCGAGACCATTCGTGGCTGGGTGGTACGGAGCTGATTTAATGTGTTGTACCCCACATCGTTGTAGAAACACAGCAAATTCTTGTGATGTAAACTGTGGCCCATTATCACTGACGAGCTGTTCAGGGTAGCCAAAGCGGCCAAACATTTCTCCCAGTTTCACTATTGTTTTTCTCTGCAGTCGTAGATTGCATAACAACAACTTCAGGCCACTTGCTGTGGGCATCCACCGTTATTAACAACATCTTTCCTTCGACTGGACCAGCAAAATCCACATGTACACGCTGCCAAGGGATTTCTGGCCAGTCCCACGGGTGTAATGGGGCCAATTGAGGTTCATTTCTCACTTGCTGGCAGGACGGACATGACTTTGCTTTTCCTTCAATGTCCATCTCCAGACCTGGCCACCAAAAATAACTCCGAGCTATTTCCTTCATTCGCACAATACCACAATGGCCTACATGGAGCTGCTGGAGGACTGGTTTTCTCAACGATGGGGGAATGATGACTCTTTGTCCCCAGAGAAGACATCCTGACTGAAATGACAGTTCATTCTTTCTAGACAGGTAAGGCTTCAAGTTGGTGGTGTCCTTAGGCATGTGTCCATCTTTTACCATCTCCATGACTGCAGACAGAATTGGATCATTTCTTGTGGATCTTCTCACCTGTGTGGAGGTCACCGGAGCCATTGTGACTTGCTCAAAGTAGAAAATATCTTTCTGCTTGCTCTCGGGACATGTCACGGGTAATGGTAGTCTTGATAAACCATCTGCGTTTCCGTGTTGCTCTGCCTTCCTATATCTTATTTCATATGTGTGTGCTGATAACAGCAGAGCCCATCTCTGCATTCGGCTTGCTGCCAGCGAGGGAATACCTGTGTGTGGCCCAAGAATGGTGGTTAAAGGCCGGTGATCCGTTAGCAGTATAAACTGCCTGCCATACAGATACTGGTGAAATTTTCGAACACCAAAAATTATTCCCAAAGCTTCTCGCTCAATTTGCGCATACTTGCTCTCTGCTTTGTTCAGCGTGCGTGAGGCAAATGCTATTGGCCTTTCTTCTCCTGAAGGCATGATGTGGGAAATCACAGCTCCCACCCCATAAGGTGATGCATCACAGGCTAACTGCAGGGGGAGCTTTGGGTTAAAATGGGTTAGCACACCGGACTTCACCATAGCTTTCTTAGCTTCTTGAAAAGTGGTCTCACATTGCTGTGTCCATTCCCATGACTGGTTACTACACAGAAGTTGGTGTAGTGGTTTCAACAGTGTGGCTAATCCACTGATGAATCGTCCATAGTAGTTCAGAAGACCAATGAATGAGCGGAGCTGGCTGGTATTCTGCGGTGCTGGAGCCTCTAGTATGGCTCTTACTTTTGAAGGTGCCTTGTGCAGTCCATCAGCATCGATCACATGACCAAGATATTCAACTGACTGTTTGAAAAACTCACATTTGTCTTTTCTCACTCTTAAACCATATTCCTTTAGGCGCTGGAGTGTACCATCCAGATTACTCAGATGCTCTGCTTCGGTTTTTCCTGTTACCAAGATGTCATCTAAGTAGCACTGCACCCCCGACAGGCCACTTAACACCTGGTCCATGGCCCTCTGGAAAAGCGAAGGGGCCGATGTGATACCAAAGGGAAGACGCTGGTATCTGAAAAGCCCCTTGTGTGTGACAATTGTCAGTAACTCCTTAGAATTCTCATCGACTTTCATTTGTAGGTAGGCTTGACTTAAATCAAGTTTGCTGAACCGCTTCCCCCCTGCCAAGCCAGCAAACAGATCATCAATGATTGGAAGTGGATAATGGTCAGGAGACAGTATAGGGTTTACTGTGACTTTAAAATCACCACAAATTCGAATGGAACCATCCTTTTTAAGTACGGGTACAATAGGCGTAGCCCACTCACTGTTACTCACTGGTATGATGACTCCACTGGTTACCAAATCTTCCAGAGCGGTCTCAACTTTTGATCTGATAGCATATGGCACAGAACGGGCTTTGCAACACTTGGCCTTACTATCAGGCTTAATGTCGAGCCTGGCTGTAATGTCTTTCATCGTGCCCAGTTCATCCTTGAAAATATCAGTATGTTTTTCTAGAACATCCCTGAGCTCCGTGTTTCCCTTTGACACCATCCGCACCGTCGGCCAGTCCAGTTTAATCGTTTCCAGCCATTCTCGACCAAGTAAAGCTGGGTAGTTCCCTTTTACCACATACAGTGGCAGCGTTGCTGATTGACCATTTAATTCCACTTCCACATCCATTACCCCTCTAATAGTCACAGGCTCCCCCGTATATGTTTTCAACACTATCTTGGATGGCTTTAAGTAGACATGTTTTAGGGTTTTGTGGTACACAGCATCTGACACGATAGAAACAGCAGCGCCAGTGTCTATCTCCATACACACCGGCTCTCCCTCAATGACAGGTGTCACCAAATAGCCTTTGGAGTCTCCTTCCATAGCTAGAATATTCAAAGGAACTTCCTCTGCGGAGGAATCAGTGTCATCTGTGTACTTGCAATTTGACTGCATTGTATACACATTCCTCTTGTTCTTTGATGTGCCAGGTGTTTTGCTGAATTTTTGTTTTGCAACCTTTTGTTTTCCTCTGCAAGCACGTTCTATGTGGCCTTTTTTTCCACAACTACGACACACCAACTCTTTACTCCAACACTCAGATGCAAGATGTCCGACTTTGCCACATCTAAAACATGTTGCATTTGTAGGCGCTTTGCCAGGGGAATTCTGGAATGTGCTCATGTCAGCAGACAATTTATGGACTTTATCTGAGCTACTGAAATGATGTGCTTCTTTAGCAGCGAGTTCCATGCCTACACTTATTTCAGTGGCTTTTTGCAATGTGAGATTACTTTCACCTAACAGCCTTTTTTGAATGGCTTCGCTTCTTAATCCACAAACGAGCCTATCCCTGATGGTATCATTCAAAACATCGCCGAATTCACAGTGTTCTGAAAGTTTCTTCAGTGCAGCCACAAAAATAGTAACAGTTTCTCCCTCTTCCTGATTTCTCTTGTGAAACCGAAATCGTTCCGCTATCACCAGCGGTTTAGGTGAAAAATGTGCGCTCAACACTGCCACAATCTCAGCATAAGTTTTCTCACCTGGTTTACTAGGCTGTACGAGACTGCGTAGCAAAGTGAAAGTCTTTGCACCCATCACACTGAGGAACGTAGGCACAATCTTCTCACCCTCAATGGCGTTAGCCTGCAGAAAATATTCAAATCGCTCCGTGTATGAGCTCCATTGTTCAACATTTTCGTCGAATTGTCCGATATTTCCTATGACGCCAGCCATCACTTCTTTGTTTCAATTCACAGGCACCGAGCTCGCGTCTCGTTCAGCTGTTTTCTGCACTTCACTACACTTGTATTCGGCAATTCAAACACGCAGAGGTTCCTTCAAACATCCTCGTCGCCACTTTGTCGTGTCTTTCCCTTTTTTATAAAGACAGAGGACACTAATGAAGAGTCAGAAACATAAATTCAGGAACGAAAGAACTTGCATCTTTTTAATGCTCACATTCACTTGTGTCTGCCGCATTCACTTCGTCATCATCACATGACTCCACCCATTACTTATGTCTTAAAGTAACAACGCTTTATACATAACACAAACGCTCCCCGCCTGCACAGAGAGAGAGAGAGACTTTGACTTTTAACACACTTTATTAAAACATCTTAAAAACGAACACTTCGTTATACTTCACACATCATGTGTCCTCAAAGAAACAGACAAAAATAAAAGTACTCATAAACAAATAAAATAAAATAAAATTCCACTCAAAATGACCACCATACATCACCAATTAAACATTATTCCTCCTTCCTCAGAAAATGTCAGTAAAGCTCCATTTGCACACCATTTGAACTTAAACTCAAGCAAGTTGTTTGTCATTTGAAAAAAACTATGTTCTACTTTTATTCTGGATTCCACCAAAGCAATAAAAAGCAGAACAACATCTACATTTCGCCCTTCAGCAGCCAGTCTGCAAGACTTCCAAATGGCTAATTTGGCTTGTCCAGTTATGAAATTTGCTACAGTACACTGCTGTCGGTGTGCTCTTGAATACTTGCAACCATATATAAATAACGTCTTGTTAAAAACAAAACCTAAATTCCCAAATATTCTTTCAAGCAAACTAAATAATGGAACCAATCTAGAACATTCAGTAAAAACATGAAAAACAGATTCTGGTAAAGAACAGAAAAAACAAAACGGTAGTACATTCAGATTAAATTTAGAAACATGAGAATTAGTAGGCAGTGCACAATGTAATAACCTCCACTGTAGGTCTCCCGATCGTTTAGGTAGAGGACACTTATAAAAAAGCCTCCATGAAGGAGAAAGAGCTGCAGGAACTGTTAAAAAATCTCTCCATTTTGTATCATCCCTGTCCTTAATATTCTCAAAGTAATCTACTTTAACACATAACTGGTATAGGTCTCTTTTTCCTACCAGCTGAAAATCAAGCTCTTGTAAACTGTTAAATGTCATCAGCTTTCCTACATGATTATCTTCAAAACCCACCTTGGGAGAAACAAATAACTTGGGAAACAAAACTTCAGAAGGACCTCCAGACAGAAAACTGTTAACAAACAGGAGGAGTGTGGAGGGAAAAGCCGCTTTCAACCCACCAATGAGCCTCTCCACCATCCTGACCGATTTAATACCAACCTGATTAGCAATCTCTATAATTGGCCTCCATTTTTTAGACAAGGTATCAATCAAGTCCGAAACTTTAGTCAGTCTTTTTTCCATAAAGATTTTAACAACTGTATTAGATGTCCAAATGTTATCACCCAGTATTGGGTTGTGAAACAGTGGTTCTTCAAGGCCAAAATGATTATTTCCATTTCTAATCAATTTAAAACCTGTCCAGGAGTTTAACACAGAAGTATAAAATTGTACATCATCTGGAAACTTTCCATTATAAGAAGACATTAAAAACAATTGCCTGTCAAAACAGAACCCACCAAAAGTTCTGAGCAACGCCAGACCAAACGATACCCACGGCTTAAAATCCACAGGGTAGAGTAGGCTCTGAACCGTCTTTAGCCTCATAGCTTTAACCTTAGCTGCCAACTCAATCAAGCCTTGGCCCCCTTCATTAACTGGCAAATACAGAATTGCAGGGGGAAGCCAATGGTAACCATCCCAGAAAAATTCAACAAAAGTCTTCTGTAGACGTTTCAGCAAATCTTTTGGTGGGTCAAGCACATTTAAGCGATGCCACATCATGGAAGCTGCTAAGTTGTTAATGATGAGAACTCTTCCTCTATATGACAGTTGAGTTAGTATCCATCTCCATCTTTGTATACACCCAGAAACTTTTTCAAACATTCCATCCCAGTTTTTTTGAATATATTGATCAGTCCCAAGAAAAATTCCCAGCACTTTAAACCCCACTAAGCTCCAAGAACAGTTCTGAGGAAGTACTGGAGGGCCTCCGTTCTCCCATTCACCCAGTAAAAAAGATGCACACTTTTGCCAATTAATTCGAGATGAGGAAGCTTTCTGATAAACCTCCAAAGAATCACTCAAAATCCTAACATCCTGAGCAGATCTAATAAAAACAGTGACATCATCAGCATAAGCAATAAGCTTAACAGTTTCGGGGTCTGAAGTGGACGGACACACTGATGATATGCCACCCAACTTGTCTCTCAGTGCGACCAAAAAAGGTTCAATTGCAATTGCATACAGAATTCCTGAGAGACCACACCCCTGCCTTATGCCTCTGCTTACTCTGAAAGGTCTTGTAATGGTACCATTAATTTTCAACATGCTGTAGGTGTCAGTATACAACAGTTTTATATAGGCAATAATAGATGGACCAAAACCAAAAGCCTCAAGGCACTTAAACAGGAAACCATGATCGACCCGATCAAATGCTTTCTCCTGGTCCAAAGACACAAAACCAATGTCAACATTTTGTATCTTTGCAAAAGAAATCAGGTCCTGAATCAAAAAAAGGTTATCAAAAATAGTCCTTCCTGGAATGCAGTATGACTGATCTGGATGAATCACTGAGGAAATGTACAATTTAACTCTGTTATTTAAAGACTTTGAAAGTATCTTGTAGTCTACTCCGAGTAAGGAGACCGGACGCCAGCATCTAATGTCTTCAAGATCCCCCTTTTTAGGTAATAGGGTGACCACAGCTCTTCGTAGACTCAAAGGAAGTGTACCTCTTTTAAAACTCTCCATAAAAACAGCAAACAAATCCTCTCCGATGACTGGCCAGAAATGTTTATAAAACTCTGCATTAAGTCCATCCAATCCCGGAGCTTTGCCAGAAGACAGTTCTTTAACAGCAACAGATAGTTCATCAAAAGTCAATAGTTTATCTAGCTTGATTTTCTCTCCTTCTGAAAGCGGAGTTAAATCCTTAAAGAGAAGTTCAGCCATCTCATCATCGCAAGGTTCAGCTCTGTAGAGATCCTCAAAAAAAGACAGTGCGTAAGAAATAATCACATGACTATCAGTAACTTTCCTCCCCTCCGGAAGTTTCAAACAGCCTAAAATCTTCTTATCCACTGTCTTCTTCTCCAGGTTAAAAAAGAATGAAGTAGGAGAGTCCATGCTATTGAACGATGAAAATCTTGCACGGATCAGCGTCTCCTGGGCTCTTTCCTCCAGTAGATTCCGGAAAAGAAATTTATTCTGTTTCAAAGACTCAGTATCACTGTCCCCTTCAAAATTAAGTAGAAGTATTTCTTGTTCAAGCTGTTCCATCTTCTTGTCCAGAAAACTTTTATTGTAAGCAGAGTAACTCTGGCAAAACAATTTGATTTGAGCTTTGCCAATATCCCACCACTGGCTCAGGGACTTATACTGTGTTTTACTCTCTCTCCAGACCTCCCAGAAATGAGTGAAAGAGTGCACAAAATTTTTATCTAATAATAGTCTATTATTAAATTTCCAAAAAAAATTCTTACACGTGCTCTCTGCAGTAAAGAAATTAATAGATACAAAATGGTGATCAGACAAAGCAGTAGGAAAAATGCAGCTATTATAGAAATGATCTCTTTTGCTTTTTTGTACATAGATCCTGTCCAACCTAGCCCCAGATACCATATTAGAATTTATTTTCACCCAGGTGTATTGCCTAATCTGAGGAAATGATTCTCTCCAAACATCTAAAAGGTTATGATAAACAATTAAAGACCGAAGCATGTCTGCAGATTGACTGTGGGGCTCTTCATGATTCCTATCCAGAGTATGACTTAAAGTGCAATTAAAATCTCCTGCCAGAACAATAGTCCTATCATGTGAGATGTCACTTAGAGCAGTTTTAAGCTTTTTAAAAAATTGAACACGTTCTGACCCAATATTGGGTGCATATACATTGACAAAAGAACAATTATTACCCTGAACAGTTACATCAACTCTCAGTAAACGCCCAGAAATGAGTTCAAACACACTAACGGGTTGCTCTTTATATTCAGGTGTCAGCAATATAGCCACCCCTGCACTGACATTAGAGCCATGACTCAAAATAGCCTGACCCTTCCATTCACTCAGCCACTGTATCTGGTTATTCTCATCTGTGTGCGTTTCTTGCAGAAAAACTACACTGGCGCTTTTCATCATTATATAATCAAAGAGACTAGCCCTTTTCATAGCATCACGACACCCATTAACGTTCAATGAACTAATCCTCAAAGGTGCCATGAAAAAAAGTATAAGAAAAACACACAATAGGCCTACAACTAATTGACCAGAGTTTTTAAATAACCAAATTATATTCATTTTTTACCTTGTAAGTTCAGAGAACTTCTAACATTACTAAGAAGCTTCTTAAGACGGTACCGTTTGGGTTTGTCAAGCTCTTCCAAGGAAGCTTTTCTCATCGCCATGGTACCAGACAACAAAAAGAATTTTGCGTCCGGAAAGTATAACTCAATTTTCGGTTTACGGTGTCCCTTCGTTGTATCCAAAAAGTGATTAATCTGCTGAAGAGAATAAAGTTTTATCTTACCTCCAGAGACAGACTCCGAGTCCTCCGCGTCATTTTCCATCTCTGTATAATCATGTCAGAGTCATCCATTAAATCCACAGATTCTTGAGATAAAATGTCATCTTTACCCGATTTTAATGAATCATCGGTAACGTTTATTTTATCATTCTCAATCTCATCATGCTTCGTTTGTTTCCCTTCAGAAATAAAATCATTCCCAGACATGGCTTGCAAACACACCTGTCCCGAGCTCGCCTCTGCCTGTGTTACAGCGGGAGCATGACTCGGACCGGCCTCCTCCTCAACGGCCTCCGCCAGGTCGTCTCCGGAGGTTTCCAGCTCCGGTCTCTCCTCGGGCAAGTCACCGGGCGCAGAGATCGCTCCGCTCGGCTGCGGTTCTGACGCCACAGCTGTCGCAGCAACATCCGCGCCGGCCGCCCTCTCGCTGTTCTCCGCACCTGCAGCCGTAGCTGGCCTGTCTCGCCTCGGACAAGTTTGCCTGACATGTCCAAACTCACCACAAACAAAGCATTTCATCGACTCCGAACTAATAAACACTGTGTAATCTTTGCCATCGATGCTTAATTTGACTGACAGATTTAATGGATCACTATGAGAATTTAAAATCATCAAAACCTGACGCCGGAAAGACATTACATGTCTAATCTCAGGATTTTTACATCCAAGAGGGATCATTTTAATAGAGCTCACTAGTTTACCATACCTCTGAAGTATTTCTTCTAATTTTTCGTTTTTTACAAACGGTGGAATGTTTGATAAAATAACTTTCTTGGCCGGGCTTGACAAAGGCAATACAGGCACAAAAATGTCCTTTATTACCAAACCAGTTTCAATCAAATCGTCCACCATTTGGCTTTCACTTAGAAAGAACACAATGGCTTTATTCATACGGGAGGCAGATTTAATGTTTGCACCACCGATCGCCGCACTCACAGCTATCAGGCAATCCTCCACTGACACCGCGGCCTCAGGCATGCATTTACAACCATGTTTGATGGTTAACCGTGAGAGATCCCCCTTTTCCGACCCCATATCCCCACTCTCTGACCGTAGTCAGGGGAAAAACTAAGCTAAACCTATTATCTATAACTAGAAAACAAAGAAAAAGGAAAAAAGGTAAGAAGATCTCACTCAACCAGAGAGACACTTTCACTTTCACTCCCGACAACCGTCTCCTTCCACACTCACTTCCGCACATGCGCACAGAGAGAGAGAGAGAGAGAGAGAGAGAGAGAGAGAGAGAGAGAGAGAGAGAGAGAGAGAGAGAGAGAGAGAGAGAGAGAGAGAGAGAGAGAGAGAGAGAGAGAGAGAGAGACTTTGACTTTAAGGGTCTCTTTAATACAAAAATTAAAAAGTTAGATAAACATTATAAGGGGAGAGAAAAAAAAAAGTATTTGAAAAATACACATTACACACTTATGAGAACTGTTTTACAAGAAAAAACACTCAAATATTAAATTTCAAACCTTCATTAGAGTCAACTTCACAAATACACTGATTAACTTCCCATCTATATTTGAACATCTCTAGATTATTTATCAACTTATAATAACTATACTCTATGTTAATACGGGATTATATTAATCCCTTTAATACTGAAGCAACATCAGTTGATCCCTTATCACTCAATTTACTTTTCCTTGTCAACCAAATTGCCATCTTTGCTTGCCCAAATAAATAGTTTAATAAAACGTGACGCTCCCTTTTGCTTCTACTGTACTTAGGCCCATAAATAAACCTTTCAGGTGTAAAAGCTTCCCCAGGGTTTGACACCACTCTTCCATTTGAACAAATAAATGGTGTAGCCTCGCACAATTAAAAAACAAATGGAAGACCGTTTCTTGAATTCCACAAAACGGACAACCCTCCCCCACCTGTGGGTCAAGGTGTTCTCTGTGTCTGTTTGTGGCTATTATCCCATGCACAATCCTCCACTGAAGGTCTCCAGTCCTCTTCTCAATGGGGGGTTTGTACAGGGACCTCCAGCAGCCTTTAGGGGAAACACCTGGCTCAAACATCTCATGCCACTTAGTCTCTCTCACATCCTGCAGCTGCACAAGATACGTCACCTTTACACACAGTCCATACATCATCTTCTTAGCAACATTACTAAAAAGTCCAAGTTGAGGTGAGTTAAAGGAAAGTAATCCATTCTCCATTTCTTGCCATGTTCTGAGGTCAGGTGAGAAAAACAACTCTGGAAAGACAGGAGTCTCCTCCTCTCCGGCATGTGTCTCTAAAGAGTCTCTATAATCTTTTGGTAAAAACTCATAAATTCCAGTCAACAGTCTCTCAGCCACACGAACTGACCGTAGGCCCATTTTTGAAGCCAGGTTCTCGGCAGAAATCCATCCTTCCTCGGAAACAAAGTGTCCGATCTTGGTCAAATTTGCAGTCCACAATGCTTTTCTGAGGTATTCTGTTTTAAAAACATCCAGATCCAGTGCAGGGTTAAAAAACAGTGGTTCTTCTCTCAGCCATAGTCCTTTCACATTATTTTGCTCCCGAGAGAAACTGAAAAGAGCCCATGTTCTTAACACCGATCTATAAAAAGACGTCAATCCACTCAGGTTTATTTTTCCAGTGTCCATGAGAAATAAGTGGCGGTCTAATCCCATGTTGCCTGCTCTCTTCAGGAGGGTGCAGGCTATTCCAGCCCAGCCTACATCCTCTCCGTACAACAGTCTCTGAGCCGCCTGGAGTCTAAAAGCTCTGACTCTGGCTCGAATGTCGACCAGCCCCTGTCCTCCTTCCTGTAGTGGCAGATAGAGTACTGGTGCCTTCAACCAATGCTGGCCAGACCAGAAGAAATCCACCAGGCGCTGTTGAATTCTTCTTATTAGGTCCGCTGGAGGCTCTAAGATCATCATTTTGTGCCACAGAGATGACGCAACCAAATTGTTACAGACCAAGACCCTCCCCCTGTAGGACAACTGAGGCAGCAACCATTTCCAGTGAGACAACCGAGCACACACTTTCTCCACTAGGCCCTCCCAATTTTTCCCCTTAAACTCATCTGTCCCTAAATAAACCCCTAAATATTTAAACCCTGCTTTCCCCCACAACAAACCACCAGGAAGTGATGGACTACTAGAAGCTTGACCACACCACACAGCATCACTTTTTTGCCAATTAACCTTGGCTGAAGATGCTTTGCCATAACATTCCAAAGCCGTTTTTAAACTTTGAACATCACTATGAGTTTTAATTAAAACTGTGACATCATCTGCATATGCAGAGAGCTTAATATGACTCTCAACCTCCATGGTATTGACTTGTAGACCTGTTAGCTGTTCTCTTATTTTACACAGTAAAGGCTCAATGACTATACTATAAAGTTGCCCTGATAACGGACAACCTTGCCTAATGCCTCTATTGACTTTTACAGGAATACTGAGGCCACCAGCTATTTTAATCATACACTGCGCTCCAGCATACAGCAGTCTTATTTGGGAAATAAAATTATCGCCAAAACCAAAAGCTTTTAAGGTATCAAAAAGAAAAATGTGATCAACTCTGTCAAAGGCCTTTTCCTGGTCCAATGACAGAAAACCCAAATTAGTTGTGGTTAAGAGAAGCAAAATCAAAAATATCACGCACCAAATGTAAGTTATCTATTATAGATCTATTTTTTACACAGTAAGACTGATCTTTATGTATAATCGTATACAATACACTATTTACTCTACTGGCCAAACATTTTGAAAAGATTTTATAATCAGAGCCTAAAATTGCTACCGGCCTCCAATTCTTTAAGAGAGTAAATCACCTTTTTTTGGAAGTAGCGTTAAAACTGCCCTCTGACAACTCAAAGGAAGAATTCCTTCATTGATGCATTTTTTGATTACCTCAAAATAATCATACCCAATAACTTTCCAAAAAACCTTATAAAATTCGGCCGGTAAACCATCCAATCCTGGCGTGCGTCCAGAGGAGAGTCCCATTACAGCAGCAGTAACCTCTTCAAAAGTGAGTTCAGTCTCTAAGAATTGCTTGTGTTCCACTTTTAAAACAGGAAGATCTTGTAGAAGTTGATTTCTGCACAGTTCATCTGATTTGTCAGCAGCATATAAATCTGAATAAAAATCCACTGCAAGTTTGCGCATCTCTACTGGGTCTGATGTGTTATGTCCGTTAATGTCCTTTAAAACATACATCAGTTTTTCTTGCCCTGTTTTCCTCTCCAAATTGAAGAAAAAAGAAGAGGGTCCATCCATGTCTCTTATTGTTAAGAAACGACTTCTTACGAGAGCGCCTTTAACTCTTTCATTTAAAAAGGAACTCAACTTATGTTTCCTTTCAGTCCACAAATCTTGTAAATTTCCAGCGCCGTCATTCATACTCTTTTCAATGTCCACAATCTCTTTTTCCAACAACTCTAATGTCTTTTTCAAAATTAAAGAGGTATGAGAAGCATACTGTTGACAGAACCCTTTTATGTGCGCTTTACCAACCTCCCACCACTGAATAATATCTTCATAAAGACATTTTTCATTTTTCCAATTTTTCCAAAACACATTAAAATTCTCACAAAATTGTTTATCTTCCAAAAACTTTACATTAAAATGCCAGTAATAACTTGTATGTTTCCTTTCAGTCATAGTGCATTCAATTATAATAAGTTTGTGATCAGACAGAGCTGTAGGGACAATATCTGTTTTAACAATCTTATTTCTCATATTATGTGATGTATAAAAACGGTCTAAACGTGCTCCAGAAACACTACCATTACCAACTTTCATCCATGTATACTGCCTTACTGCTAAGTTATGCTCTCTCCATACATCTGAAAATTTTAGACTTTTTATTATATTAGCTAAACTATTAGCTGAGCGTGCATGAGGCTCTTCCCCATTCCTATCGTGAACAAAGTCCAGAGTACAGTTCCAATCTCCCCCTAATACAATAAGATCGCCATGCTGCTGTAGTTTTAAAAACTGCTCTAGTTTAGTAAATAACTGTACTCGGTCTGCTCCTATATTAGGGGCATAGATGTTTACAAACAGGAAATTGAGATTCATAATTTCAGCCCTTACAGTCAAAAGTCTCCCTGGTACCAGCTCATCTTTTGATAAAATCTTTATTTTGAGAACAGGGGAAAAAAGCACAACTACTCCAGCACTTAAGTTAGTCCCATGACTCAGAAAACTATCCCCTTCCCACCACAAGCCCCAATCAATCTCATTGTCTTGACTGCTATGGGTCTCTTGCAGAAAAACAACACTCAGATCCTTCAATCTAATAGTTTCTGATAATAACCCTTTTTTCCTCCTATCCCTCATTCCATTTGTATTAATTGAACCCACCCTCAGG
The DNA here is from genome assembly GCA_036326025.1 of Chrosomus eos. Classification (NCBI taxonomy): domain Eukaryota; kingdom Metazoa; phylum Chordata; class Actinopteri; order Cypriniformes; family Leuciscidae; genus Chrosomus; species Chrosomus eos. The sequence goes on along the minus strand of JAZAVI010000169.1, from coordinate 141,637 downwards.
ATCTCCATGAACAAGGGGAAGAGAAAGAGGAAAGAACAGAAAGAAAAAGTACAAGCCATTTAGATTATTTAGTTTTCCCCCTCACTTTCCCTGCCCTTTTTCCTTGTCTGAGAACAGTAATGTGCTTCTTAAGGCGAAACCGCTTCTGTTGTGAAAGATCCTCGTAGTTGCCCGTTTTCCTAGCCCATATAACCGAAGCAATAAACTTGTCAATATCAGGGAAGTAGTCAGTTACTTCCACACCAGCTTTTCCTTTCGTTTTATCAAGAAATGCATTAATTTGTTCAACAGTATACAGATCTTGGTCAGTTCCTCTTAAGCCCTCTGAACACTGATCATCATCCCCATCATCAGTACACTGGGAATAACGTCTCAGGTTACTATTGTAACCATAGTTCCCTAAGAAACAGGGAACGAGACGATGCGTCGAACGACACGGTGGGAACGCCTCTTGCGTGATTGCGTCTGAAGCATCTATGCCAACTAGTCCAATGGAATGAGAGAATGAGCGTCACGGGCGGGTGACGTCATGAACCAGGAAAGGATAAGAGCACTTCCGCTGTTCGCCGGCATTTAGCTTCGACAGTTGCCGAAGCAAGCCGATCGCAGGGACGCAGGAAGTATGGCAGGGGGACGCATCGTCTCGTTCCCTGTTTCTCAGGGAACTATGGTTACAATAGTAACCTGAGACGTTCCCTTTATCGAAAAAGGGAACTTCGAGATGCGTCGAACGACACGGTGGGAACGAGAATACCCAACCCGCCATAATTACAAGTACCTGAGTGTCAGTCTGTTGATCTAAGCACTCAGCACCTGAGAACCTGGGGCAGCATCCAGGTCCAAACTGTAAAATCTCACGAATGTGAGCGGAGAGGACCAGCCCGCCGCATCACAAACATCTTGAAGAGATACCCCCTGCAATATGGCTTTAGAAGCCGCCATACTCCTGGTCGAGTGAGCTCGGACCACCAAAGGACAAGGCTGGCCCGAGTACTCGTATGCCAGTGAAATAGCCTCGACTATCCACTTACTGACTGTCTGTTTGGAAGCAGGAAGACCTTTCTTAGGTGATCCAAAGCAAATCAGTAATTGGTCGGACTTTCCTATTGAGGATGTCCGACGTACATACGTGTCCAATGCTCGCACTGGACACAAGAGGTGCAGTCTTTCCTGGTCCGCAGTTGCAAAAGGAGGACAGAAAGCCTGCAGCACAATAGGCCTCGGAGTCAAGGTTGGAACCTTAGGGACGTATCCCTGTTTTGGATATAGGAACGCCTTGACCATCCCCGGTGCAAATTCAAGGCAGGTGGGGGAGACCGAAAGAGCCTGAAGGTCACCAACTCTCTTTAGGGACGAAATAGCTAGCAGAAAGAAGTCTTGAAAGTAAGGAACTTTTCTGAGACCGAATCTAAGGGCTCGAATGGAGCCCTAGACAGGCCTACTAGAACTACAGTCAAATCCCAAGCTGGCACCTTAGTGCGAATTGCAGGCCTCAGCCTCAAAGTGCCACGAAGGAAACGTGTAATCAGGGGGTCTCGACCCAAAGATATACCTCCCACCATGGTATGGTAAGCCGCAATGGCTGCCACGTAAACTTTTAGTGTGGAAGGACATAGACCTGACACAAAGCGCTCCTGCAGGAACTCGATTACTGTGTTGACAGAACAATTAACCGGATCCCACTGATGTCGGTGACACCATAAGGAGAAAACTCTCCATTTAAGCGCATACAGTTTCCTCGTAGCTGGAGCTCTGGAGCTTAGGATGGTCTCAACAGCCTCAGCTGAAAGACCACTATCTACAAGTTGGGCCCCCTCAGAGGCCAAACCCAAAGATTCCACATGTCTGGTCGAGGGTGAAATATTGTGCCCCCGGCCTGAGACAGAAGGTCCCTCCTCAAAGGGATCTCCAATGGAGGCCCGTCTAGCAGAAGGATCAGGTCCGCAAACCAGATCCGACTTGGCCAGCGTGGTGCTACTAGCAGTAGGCTTATTCCATACCGACGGACCCTCTCCAGAACTCCTGGGAGCAGAGCAACAGGGGGAAAGGCGTACAGACGTAGCCTCGGCCATGTCTGCACCATGGCGTCCAGCCCCAGGGGGGCTGGGTGCGTCAGAGAATACCAGAGAGGACAGTGCGTCGTGTTCTGAGACGCGAACAGATCCACCTCTGCCTGACCATATGCCTCCCAGATTTTCTCCACCGCCTCGGGGTGGAGTCTCCAATCCCCTGGCCTCAGCTCCTGCCTCGACAGGATGTCTGCTCCTATATTCTGGTCCCCAGGAATATACACTGCCCTCAGAGAGAGTACCTTCCCCAGAGACCACAGGAGGATCTGGTGCGCCAGTTTGCAAAGCGGACGCGAGCGCAGACCCCCCTGGCGGTTCAGATAAGAGACCACTGGTGTGTTGTCTGTTCGAACGAGCACATGATGGCCTCTTAGGTCCGGAAGGAAATGTCTCAACGCATTGAAGACGGCCATCATCTCCAGGCAATTTATGTGCCAAGAAAGATGATGGCTTTTCCACAGCCCCTGAACCGAGCGGCCTTCCATTACCGCTCCCCAGCCGGTGAGAGAAGCATCTGTCGAGATCACTACTCGATGGCAAAGAGCTCCCAACACCGGACCCTGGGTTAAGAACCAGAATTTACATATAACTAAGGCACGAAAGCATCGCCGCGTGCCTTGATATGCAAAGTGGGTTTCCCCTCGGGGAGAACCTTCTGGTCCTGAGCCAGCACTGTAAAGGTCTCATGTACAGCATGCCAAAAGGAATTCCGTTGGACGCTGCTGCCAGTAGACCCAACAGTCTCTCGAACTGTTTTACAGTGCGTGACTGGCCTAGCCTCAGCTCTTCTGTGGCTGTTAGGATAATAAATCCCATACCACACCAAGGAAAGTGGTTCTCTGTACTGGAGAAAGTACACTCTTCTTGGCATTGAGCCTCAACCCCAACATCTCTATATGAGCGAGAACGACACCTCAGTGCCGAACCGCCAAATGCTCTGATTCCGCTAGAATCAGCCAGTCGATATAATTCAGAATGCGTATGCCCTGAAGCCTGAGAGGGGCTAAAGCTGCATCCATGCATTTCGTGAACGTGCGGGGTGACAAAGCTAGGCCGAAAGGAAGAACCCGATATTGGTATTCTTTGCCCCTGAAAGAAAACCTCAGGAACTTCCTGTGCTGAGGGAGGATGGAGATATGGAAGTATGCATCCTTTAGATCTATCGTGACGAACCAGTCCTCGGATCTGATTTGGGTCACGATCTGTTTGAGGGTCAGCTAACTTGAACTTTAGTTTCTGAACTGACCGAATAAACAGGCGAAGATCTAAAAGGGACGCAACCCTCCATCCTTTTTTGAAACAATGAAATAATGGCTGTAAAAACCCAACTCTCTGACGGGTGAGTACACCTGTTCTATAGCTTCTTTGCTAACAGGGCCTTTACTTCTTGTCCCATTACCAGAGCCTGCTCGGGATGCACCACTGTGGGCAGCACCCCGCTGTAATCAGGAGGACGAGAGCCAAACTGGATTCTGTATCCCTTCTCTACAAACTGCAGGACCCAATGAGAAATATTCGGCAGAAGCATCCACGCTGCCAGAAAATTTACTAAGGGAACCAGCCCCTCGAGGCTGGTCTCTGGTGTTACTGAGGGAGCCAAATCTGGAGCCTGAAACATAATGGCAGGAACTACCTGACCTGACTACTCAAAAGCCCCCCTCAGAGGGCGCGAAACCAATGCTGTACCGCAGCATAGCATCAGCGACTCGCTGGAGACCGCTGCGCCCTGAAGCACCGGAGGTGGCAGGGTTGGCAGGAGGGTCTCGTGAGGACCCCGAAATGGAACGGGCACCGTGAAATGAGGTGTACACCACTCTACTTCGGTCGGGGCTGTCCTCACAGGCCTGATGCCTAAGCATCAGGACCTTTTTTTTTTTTTTTTGAACCGAAGCTTTCTTCGCCTGAAGAACGGTCCTCAGATCCGGCTTAGGCTTAGGCGACTTCGGTTGAGAGGGTTGCGTCTGTCTCCAGTATCTACATGGAGGAACACGAGACGCAGCACTCTCTTTCTGTGCACATAATATGATGAACTCGACGGCTGGGGCTGCTCACGCCCAGCAGCCCCAGG